>LHUT01004804.1:0-13616 GCA_001412135.1 Silene latifolia subsp. alba | reverse complement strand
GAAATCCCGAACCTACGTGGACACCATTTTGACAAATATTTTCAAAACCGACCCAAAACGACAAATATTTTATTTTTAAGCATTATTTCAAAAATTGACTCATGAAAATAAGAATGTGGACCATGCAAGCTACAAGATGTTGTAGTCCGTCATTGGAGCGGTACGTAGCTGAAAAGCAGCGTATCTTGAAAAATCAACTTGACAAATCAAGCTACATCATATTGTAGTTGTCCATTGGAGTTGCTCTAAAGCTATGAGACCGTCTTTCCTGAGTTTTTGTATCGCAACAAATATAAAGATAAACAAATAATTATGATTGAAAAAAGTTGCTGATTATCGTTTACAAGGGATCAAAATACTGTAATAATTATCTCTTCAAAAATGGGGATTTCCGATTTCTTCCAATCGCCATCCATGGATATTATCATGTACGAAATCACTTTGAAAAATATTGAATTTGTGATTAGATATCATCACAAATTGTATATTTTTATGCGATTCAATCATACAAAATGTAAAGTTAACATTAAATTAATTTGAATGATTCAATTGATTTCTGCTCCAGAAAAAGACTCCCCCAAAACCCTAGAATCTTACCTCAGATTATGATCAATTTACCTCACATAACACCTGTTTTCTTACTGATTTGAATTTAATTTCGCTATATGATCTCAATTGATTGCTGTTTTTTTATTATACTTTATATACCTAGTTGTTCAATTATCAATTTGATGTTCATATAGTTGTGAATTTGTGATTTCAATTGCTATTGTAACATTACATTATTGAGTTATTGACTGGTTCCTGTTAATTTAGGTTAGCAAATTGCGAGTATTTTATCGTGCAGACGATTTATCTCTCGTTGCAGGAATTGACATACCTAAGACATAGTACTCGTTGACAATTTTTGATAGGATGTTGAAAATGAAGCATATTGTTGTTTAATGATAGCTATTGATAAGATTGGATACTCTTTTAGCAGTGATTATTTTAATCTTTGATTGTGGGTATGTGTCCAGTGTAGTGCATGTCTGCATGCTTAGTTATACAGGTTTGACAGTGTTGGTGCTGTGAGTTTTGTCAAGCCATAGGGTTGAAAAATTCGTTCTACTTTCGATAAGAGCCTTAAAAGAAGCAGTGAAGCTTAGTATCATTCGAGTCATTGGAAAGTGTTGGGTAGGACTGATGAGTCTGGCAGTGGCATTATGTCTGTTTTTTGTATGCGCTCCAGTTTCTGTCGTAATGTCAGATACGGCTAGTCAGGATGGTCAGTTTTATGCTTGCATTTATTTGTCTTTCGTGGTTAAATTCATAAATTGAAGCCGATGCCTCAACTCCTGTGATTATGATACCTTGTTGACAGCTTTAAATCTCGACTTCTTCTGTTCATAACATTTAATTAGTTGAATATCTAGAATTTAATTGTGTTGAGTTTTATCTTGTCTTCTGCGAGTTGAAAACATTTTGTGACCGAAACTAACATGTGCAAACCCAGTAACGGTCTCTGACTCTCTGTTAGTATCTAATGCAGTTGCCGCTTTAGTATCTCTGAAGCAACTTTGGAAAAATGTACCGCTCTCGTGGACTAATCATGGTGATCCTTGTGGCGATCAATGGGAAGGAATTGGGTGCAATAATGGTTCCAGGGTGATTTCTATGTAAGTATCTTCTGAAATAGAGCTTACAACTTCGATCATATCGTATATCATTCTCTAATCTGGCTTTGAAAGCTTTTGATTCAGATCTTTATCAAGCTTGGGTTTAAAGGGTATGCTTTCGGGTGATATCCAAGGATTGTCTGAACTACAGATTTTGTATGTTCGATTGTTTCCTACTCATGCTTTACCTTGTTTAATTTAGCAATTCGCATCCACTTTACTTTCGTTAAACTGTTTTGTTGATCCATTGTTATTGGAAAATAGCGGTAACACCGTATAGCTTCCTGAACTGTTCTGCTCAGGGGTTTTAGTTTGGGTAGTATTCTCTTACTAACACGCTGTTTCAGCAATACGGTGGCAATGGACAATATTTTTCAGTCATATCTCATTCTTAATTTCTTAGACGCTTTTAAATCGACATCGTATAAGACAAGTCAAATAGGATAATAAATTTGGGACCAATTATAAATGAGAGCTCTCTGTCTGGCTGACTGTGGCTTGTCCCAGATGCGCCATCCTGTGACAATAGGCAACATCTATTAAGTTGCTCCGTAGAGGTCTCATTTGAACTCTCTACTCTCTTTTTAGGTCGTCTGTGTAAACGACGTACGTAAATCTTTCTTTTTGTGTGTGTTATATATGCTCGTTGTAATTTGTGACTCACATTACTCGTCAACATCATTTTCTTCTAGATCCTATTGATGCTTCTTTTTGTGCCCGAGGGAATATGAAGTCTATAAGTTGTTGGAGGCTCTTATTTCCATACTTAGACACTTGATTTTAGGCAAAAATGGGAGATCTTCTCGAAAAGTAACTGTGTACGACTCTGCGCAGTTGCAACAAAGTCGGAGACTCAGAGGATCTTCTGTCCGCTGTCATTATTGTTTAAACTAATACTTGTCTAAAAATGGTTTTCACAAAGTTTTAGTGTAAAACCACTAATTATAATTAAAAACCCCTAAATTAACTACTATATAAATTGTCTTGTGTGGTCCTTTATTTGTGGTTTTACCGACTTTTACGTGTAAAGCGGTTTTGCACGAGACTTTCTAGTTTGTTAATTACAGTTTTTTTTTTTTTTTGTAGAGATCTGTCTTATAACAAGGGATTGACAGGGGATCTTCCTGCTGCAATAGGGAAATTAAGAAATTTAACCAACCTGTGAGAACTATCAACTTATAATCTGGGATTGCTTACCGTTGCATGGCATATTTAATCATTAATCTGGTTCTTTGGCACTTTAGGATCCTAATCGGCTGCAGATTCAGTGGATATCTTGATAAGGCAGTCGGATCTTTGTCAGAGCTGGTATTCTTGTAAGAAACATTTTGATATGTAAATTCGGGTTTCTGTAAGAATTATTTACATTACAGTGGATTGTAGTTACTTCAGTTTGTGTTTTTTCAGAGTTAATGTTAACCTTCCAAGTGATATTGAGATGCTTCTACTGTGATGTTCTGCAGATCATTGAACGGCAACAGGTTCAGTGGGAGCATACCGAATTCTCTAGGCAATCTATCAAAGCTTAACTGGCTTGATTTAACTTACAACATGTTTAGCGGAACTATCCCTGTCTCTAATGGGACAACGCCTGGCTTGGACCTGCTAGTGAACACAAAGCATTTGTATGTTTTAAAAGTTACTCTCTACCTTTTTTTTTTGTAAAGTTATTACTTATCATGATGCAGTTGGAAATAAATGGACCAAACCCTTCCTTCAAAGCGCTAATTTTTTTTCTTTTCTTGTTGGTTTCCTTTGTTTTTCGGTTATTTCATGTTCAGTCACTTTGGAAGGAATCAACTCAGCGGTGAAATTCCACCTCAGCTGTTCAATGAGAATATGACATTGATTCATTTGTAAGTACCAATAAAGATACTGCATACTATATGTCCTTTTTTTTTATTGAGAAGGAAGATAGGGCTTGAACTGCTGTTTAATTAGTTACTTCATCGATAAATTATAGGATCTTCATAGTTGAACCTGTTATCATTTTCATTAAGTTCTGACTAATATGTTTTGCTGACAGGCTTTTGGATAATAATCAATTTACCGGCAGTATCCCATCAACTCTAGGCCTAGTGCAGTCACTGGAATTCGTGTAAGCATCATACGTCATACATTGCCAACCGTATTTGAAAGTACAAGTGACTGAAGATTGTTTATGTGCGACTGATGTATTCTCTTTGTTGATGTGGTTGCTTATCAGACGACTTGACGGGAATTCCTTGACTGGGTCTCTTCCTACCAACATCAGCAATCTTACTAAAGTTTCGGATATGTAAGTAAACCAATTGGCTGGCTATTTGTGATCTTAGTTTCTCGAACTCTGATCAGTAGCCCTTATACAGTTATACCCATGTAATAAATCCTGCTTTAGGACTTGATCTCAATCGCTGCAGGATAAATGGGAAAGGCGGTCGCAATAAGTTCCAAAACCTTCACCAAAATTTGGCATTTTTTTTTCAGGTCTCTATCTAATAATCAACTGACGGGCCTCATACCGGATCTTACTGGCATGAACCACCTTAATAACCTGTGAGTGTGTATGTCCACATTGTACTGCAAAGTAGCCAGATTCTAATTTTGCGTAAAGATTAACAATCTTGGTTGTTTTGGTGTTCAGGGACATGAGTAATAATACCTTTGAAGCCTCGGATTTTCCATCATGGATCACCGAATTGCCTTCATTATCAGCTTTGTATTCTTCTCTCTTTCGTCCCGAATTAATTCCCACGTTTTGATCATTTAGTTCAGTTTGGTAGCGAGTTGCGTGTCCGGCACTTCGACATGAAAATAACCATATTTGACGCTCCGATAACGTGTCGTGTCCGACACTCACAGCCGAGTCAAAGTAACATACATCTAACTCTATTTTCCATAGAAAATTCTAATTTAAAAAATAAAGATGCATAATTTCATTAAAAAAGACAAAATAATTTTTATTTCAACCGGTACTTGAATTAATAATTTAAACTAAACGGATTTTCTTTTGATACATAGATGTAAACCCCTTTTCTCTAAACCGATTCATTACAGTTGATTGATATATTCGTCATAAACGAATAACCCAGAAAAAAATCATATTTTAAAGTATACTAATCTTTATGCACCCAACTGTCAAAAAAAAAAAAATTATGCATCCAAACAAAATGATTTTAATCTCTTGACTTTTGTTGGCTTTTATCAGAACAATGGAAAGAACTCAGCTTCAAGGCATAATCCCGGCTACGTTATTCAGCCTTCCTCAGCTAAAAGAAGTGTGAGTTTTAACCTAGTTTTGTACACTACTCATGGTGAGATTTTATGAATGTATGATTTTTGCATGATTGATGTAGTAGAATGTATCCAATGTAGCACCTTTTTGTAACACCCCAAATTTTGAATAGTTTGAAAATTTGTGAAATATATTGATCTACGTTCGAACTTTGAAGAATAGCTATTTTTGGAAATTTACTCGGAACCTGCATAAGCGAAAAATATATTGTAATTACTCGCTCTTTCATGTACACGTTTTGCTTAGTTATATACTCTCTTCCATAACTTTTCCATAACATACACTTCTTCTTAAAAGTAATAAAAAATAAAAATCCATCTTCTAAAAGACTAATTAAATTAATACCAAATTGATCAATTATGCTTCTTAATTCTCATATTGAATAATAATACTCCGTAATTCTGTTTTCATCAATTTTTTTGTATCAAATTAATTAGATACAAATTCAATTACGGCTAATTTTTTGTATCGTAATTACCTCTGTCTTGATCCTTGTGATAAAGGAAACTGAAGAACAATAGGTTGAGTGGCTCTTTGGACCTTAGGGAAGTACATGGCTCACAACTCCAGCTTATTGATTTAGAGAACAACAATATTTCTGAAATCACTCTAGGACCTCAAGGTGCTAATTTCCGAATAATGTAAGCTTTGCGAATTGCAATTCGTCTAATGATCTTTTACTCCCTCTTTCCTGGTCAATAGTTTACATTTGTTTTGCGAAGTCCTCAAGTAAGCGTAAGTTATTGACTGGGGTGGAGAGAATGCTTTTTTACTGTCAACATCATGCATTATAACTTAGAAGGCCTGGTAGATCTCTACAGAAAATTGTGCCTGGATATTTGCACTGATGAGATTTATGCTTTGGTAATCTTCTCATTCATCTGCAACTTATATGAAATGTTTTCCTAATGCAACATTGTAACAACAGCACCAGCACAGTTTTAATTCCAAATTAATTTGGGGACAGCTAACATGAGTCATCATTTGAAACTGTTGATGGTGGGTAACAAAAAAAAAGAGAAGGAAATACGGTAGTCAATATTCAAAGAAACCTAAAAACATTGTGCTTGATATGTTTGTTTGATCATTGCAGACTAGTAAAGAATCAAATTTGTGAAGAATCGGTTCAATTACCTAACTACTGCATTATTCCTCAACCCAATCCTCAATACTCAACACCATCAACATGCCCTTCTGTTGCTTGTAATTCTACTGAGATTGCCAGCCCCAATTGCCAATGTGGTTATCCATATACTGGAACCCTTGAATTTAGAGCTCCTCAATTTTTTAATTTGCAAAACCCTACTTACTATACATTGTTGGAGCAGAAACTGATGGACACCTTTCAGTCCTGTAAAACCCCTGTTGATTCTGTCTCTCTCAGTAATATAAGCAGAACTTCATTAAATTACCTTGACATGCACTTAGAGATCTTCCCTCTCGGCCAAGTTCGATTTAATAGGACGGGGATTTTGAACATAGCCTTTATTCTTAGCAATCAGACTTTCAAGCCACCAAAAGAATATGGGCCGTTTGCTTTTAGCGCTGATGACTATTCAACATTTGCAGGTAATTCTGTGTTTGAAATCAACTGGATAACGCAGATAAATCATCATTCAGGGCTTGCTTGGAATGAGGGTGATCTTTGCTAGGATAATAGTGGTCAACATAAAGGAAAAGAAGCGGGAGTTGTAGTTGTGGATGGAGGAAAGGGATAATAGACGGCGGTAGTGACCCAATTAAGGGGAATGATAATTGCTAAACTCCACCACCCCTTTTTTCCTCCCTTCTCGAATCACTTCTCTCGTACTTTATTCTTCAACCACTGTTATCCTAGAAAAAAAATGCCCTCATTCTAAGTGAGCCTGGTCTTTTTTTAATACTCGCTCTCCCTCTCTTTTAATTTAGATGCACCTGGACCTGGACCTGTAAATGGATCAAAGAAATCACTCAGCGTATCTGCGGTTGTTGCAATTTCAGTAGGATGTTCTGCATTTTTGCTGGTACTGCTGTGTATTGGAGCTATCATTTTCTATCAAAAGAGGAGGCCTAACAAAACTGTTGATCCTACCAATACTTCAGGTGGTATAACAATGTGGTTTTACACCTCTGCATAATTGGCTTGGACCTGTCGACTTGGTTTGTAAAAAATTTCCTGAAAATGTTTTTTTTCGAATTCAAGGTTTTATGTCATCTAGCTTTTGGACGTCCCCGGGAAGCACAGCTAGCACTTTACAGCTATCAGGGTCAAGGATGTTTTCATTTGAAGATCTAAAAAAGATCACAAACAATTTCTTAGAAGCCAATTGCATCGGGTCGGGGACCTACGGGAAGGTAAACTTTTAATTTTTACCAAACGTGTGCTGCCCTTTTTGTTTGTTGTTCTCTTCCCTCTTTCTGTCTATCTTCTTCTACCTTTTTGTCTCTTTTGCCTCATTTTTCGACGGTTCATGTTAGCAGTCAGGTGACTGCAAAATACTTTTGGACAAAGGCATTGTTGTTATTGTTGAATTTTCAGTAATACCATTAGCAAAGATGATCTTTTTTCACAATACTTAATCCTTTCAAAAATGCCTTCCATTTTTCACTATTTGGTTGGTTTAGGAATACCTTCCTTTTTTCAGTATTTTATAGGCGGAGGGAGTAGTACATATGCTAACAATCTAGTTCCTCCATGAACATGGCTGCGAAAAGAAACTATCGTTCCTTATTGGCTACATATCATTGGTAATAGGTCGGTAGTTTGGTACTCAAAGATACATGAAATGCAACAAGGTGGAGGGTGAAAATGAAAATGGTTGAGGGTGCTGATAGAACTGAACTTGATTATCTTCAAGTCTTATTTCCTATAGTATTGACTTCACTCGTGGAAAATATTCGTTAGTTTGAAACATCTTTCACAATGGACAGAAAAACGGATCTCTTATAGTACTCCTATGACATTGTTTCCACTGTGTATGTTGTTTACAGTACCCTTGGGCCTTGTTTTGCGTCAGTTAAATTTGCCATCTTATCATATAGTGCTCCCATGTGTACGAGTGTCAATTTTTTTATTTACTCTTTTTTCGTTGTTGTTATATCTGATCAGGTTTATAGGGGAACTCTTCCAAATGGACAACTTGTTGCTGTTAAAAGAGCTAAACAAGGATCGACACAAGCTGGCCTTGGGTCTAAAAATGAGATAGAGCTTTTATCTAGACTACATCATAAGAACCTAGTGAGTTTATTGGGTTTCTGTTTGGAGAAAGACGAGCTCATTTTGGTATATGAGTTTGTGCCCAATGGTACGCTAAAAGGGAGTCTCTCAGGTACTAGCTGATACTTCATCCTTTTAAACCGCTGTGTCACTCTCTGTAAGTCTCTTGTCATTTATGTGATCAGCAAACATAGTATCAGTATTCCGAGGCCATTTGCAGTGGTAAACATTAGGTTGCTGACAAACTGTTCGTAATCTATTCATCTATTGATTTAATTGATTGTGTAAGGGGATACAGACTGAAGATAACTGAAGCATTTCTGTAGTGTCTGATCTTGTGTGGATTGTTAAGGTAAAAGGATCTAGACAGGCGTTAACAAAAAGATGAAAATTTCTATGGAGGATCAGCATTTTAAATCATTACAGCAGAAGAATATTTTAAAAACATTGAGATTTTGTGGTGGGTTGTCTTAGAAACTATGGAATACAAAGATATACAGGCGCCGCCATTCTACTTCACATATACCAAAAATGTTATCTTTGTGAATAGACTTTACAGATGCCACATTGCTACAAATCTACTGAAAGAGCTAATAAGTTACCAAAACAGATGGTTACCTTTCCTCCTGTAGGTAATATTCTTCTGATAGACTGATACTAGAGCCACCAGAGATGATTGCTCATAGCGTTCGCTTAAAAATATAACTCTCCAAGTTTTTGCTTACTGTTGAATAGCTGCTACAGGAACATTTGCAGCAAGTTCTAACTTACAATTTAGTTTGCGTAAATTATGTTTCCTTTTTCTCCATTTAGTTTCTTTTTGCTAATATATCCGTCAGTGTAAGATTTTGGCGCACCTACTGATGTACTATGTATATTTTATGATGCAGGAAAGTCAGGGATAAGTTTGGACTGGAGGAGGAGAATCAAGGTAGCCTTGGTACTGCAAGGGGTTTGGCTTACTTGCATGAACTCGCCAATCCACCGATCATACACAGGGACATCAAGCCCAACAACATTCTGCTTGATCAAAACTTGAATGCAAAGGTTTCTGATTTTGGCCTGTCTAAACCCGTAACTGATATTGGAAAAGGTCATATGATGACGGAAGTAAAAGGGACAATGGTAAGTGTAAATCCATCCTTAACCCTTTTTTCCTGATTTAGTGTTTATCAGTACTGTTAAATTTATACGAGTAATACCGTAAAAAGGCAAATTTACCCCAAAACTTCAGAGAACCTCATAAGATGATGTTGCTTTCATAGGTCAAAGAGAAACCAAGAGCTGTTCCATTTAGAGTGACTTCGGAATAGGATTTAGGACATCTTCTCAGATAAGCTTATTGAGTTAATGCCTACATACAAGATTTGTGTTTATTCAAGCTAAATTTACCCCTTTGCTGAAGTTTTTCTGTTTGCACAATATATATACTAAAAATTGTGTCTAGCGAAAGAGATTAGCTTATTGGGGCGATAGGGATCATCGCTAGGAAATAGCCCTAGGGAATTCACCACTGAGGCATGACGGTACAGATTACAGGAAACTACCTCTTCAAACAAGAGTACAAGACACTACCAATTACTTGGACTTGCATTTATAGAGAAGGGTTTACAATTTACAATAACACTGAAAATTACAATTTATTTACATGCAGGGATACTTGGACCCAGAGTATTACATGACCCAAAAGTTGAGCGAAAAAAGTGACGTTTACAGCTTCGGAGTCCTAATGCTTGAACTAGTAACCGGGAAGCCTCCAATCGAAAAGGGGAGATACATTGTCAGAGAAGTAACAAATGTCCTGGATCGAGCAAAGGACTTGTACGGTCTTCATGAGTTCCTTGACCCGGCTGTTGGTCCAGACGTAGCATTGAAAGGCTTTGAGAAGTATGTGGATTTAGCTCTAAGGTGTGTGGAAGAATCAGGGGATGACCGACCTGTCATGAGCGAAGTGGTCAAACAAATCGAAGAGATTTCAGAAATGGCAGGCTTGCATCCTTATTCTGATTCAGCTACCAGTTCAGCAACATTTGATCGGAAGTATTCCCGAAAACTTTATGGTGATGAGTCTCTCTATAGTCATACAGCCGCTCTTTCCTTACGAGAATGACAGATCGAGAAGCTATTTACTCGACATTTGTCTCGTCAATGAACATACAAGCAAGTTTTGTGAGCATATATTGTGTATAAGTTGAAATGCTGCATTACTGCAATTATTTGATACTGTAATGTTTTTTCTGTTCAGGATTGATCATTTTGCACACTTGTATAATCATAATCATACATTCTCTAAAAACACAAGTTTGTATTCATATATTTTCCAAATCCGTTTTAAACACGATCAATATATTGATCGTCAAAGATTGAAATCAATCATCGTGTTATCGAAGAAACATGCTTCTTTTACTGGAGCTTTCGCCAAGGCAGTACGGCATCTACGATACTTCTAGATACATACGGAGTATTTAACATTTTTTTGTTTAGTCGGAGTTGAGTTTTATATACTCCCTCCTATTCACTATTTTCTTCCCTACTTCCTTATTTAGATTATTCGGGTTTTCTTCCCTATTTCCTTTTTTGGGTTGATTTGTGTGGTCCAAATTCACTTGCATGTGGGGTAGTGTGTTTTGTGTTGTCCAAATTCACTTTCTTATTTCTTGTGCAAAAAAGAAAGGGGAAGAAAATGGTGAATAGGAGGGAGTATATTTTTAATCCTTATTCTGATTCAGCTATCAGTGCAGCAACATTTGATCGGACGTACTCCCGAAAACTGATACCGCAGCTCTTGCGTTGCGAGAATGACAGATCAACAACCGATTTACTCGACATTTGTATCCTCAGTCAACTTGTACACACCAGCATGTTTTGTGCCCATACTGTGTATAAGTTGAACTGTTGCATTACTGCAATTACTCCGTATTTGATACTGTACTCTAATGTTTTTTTGTTCATGATTGAATTAGCACACGTGTATAATCATAATTATACATCTATTTTAAACATGATTAAGGATTTAATCGTCAAAGATCAACAACAATCATCGCGTTCAGCTACCAAGTTGATTTAATCGTGAAAGATGTATCGGAATTAAGTGCCACAGCTTAAATCAAAATATCCAAATAATTTTGCAGCACAGTATTTTTCAACTAATCGAAAATTAAAATAAAAAACACAAGAAAATAGAATCCGTCAACAAAACTCCATTAACAACTAACATTTCTTAAATTCCGAACATTCAACTTTCATAACAACAACACATTGCTACCAAAAATCAATCAATCAATTGATCAACAATTCAACTACATAAAAACTAATTGAAAATTACAATAAACACAAGAAAATAAAATCCATAAACAAAACTCCATTAACCAAAACGAGTAACATTTCTTAAATTCTGAACATTCAACTTCCATAACAACACAACACATTGCTACTTAAATCGATGAATCGATCAATTCAACAGCATAGAAACTAAAACAAACTCTTACATTTACATAAACAGTAAACCCTAGAAAAACCCGAAAAATCAACCACCAAACCCGTAAAGAGTCCTCCCCTGCCTCTTAAGAGCATAAACAACATCCATAGCAGTAACAGTCTTCCTTCTAGCATGCTCAGTATAAGTAACAGCATCACGAATCACATTCTCTAGAAAGATCTTGAGTACGCCACGTGTCTCCTCATAGATCAAACCACTAATACGCTTCACACCACCACGGCGAGCTAGACGGCGAATAGCAGGTTTGGTTATTCCTTGGATGTTGTCTCGGAGGACTTTTCGATGTCGCTTTGCTCCGCCTTTGCCTAAGCCCTTTCCGCCTTTACCGCGACCCGACATTTCGAAAATGAGAATTTGTTTGTGGGAGATGAGAAGGGAGAGGAGGATTGTGTATTTGTGTGTGGTGAGGGGACATGTGGTTTGATGGGGTATTTATAGGGGTGGGGTTAGGGGGTGTGATCCGTGTGTGGGGATGGGAGTGAATGTGGATCGTTGATTTGATGAGATGGACGGATGAGATTGAGTTAGGATGTTGGGTTTGGATTGAGAGTTTTGTTGAAATTTTTGAATGGAAATGTGAGCGGGAGAGAGTTTGTGGTTTGCGAATTTGCGATGTTATCACGTGCACAACAAATGAACAAAGGATGAGGAGCTTGGTGCCTTGGTGCAACATTGGATTAAATTAAAAATCTAAATAAAAATGGGTTAGAACTTACTGTAGAACTTAGAATGAGCGAACTTTAAGTAAAATGTGAGATTGTTTATTATTTTGATTTTTAATGGTATTTCACTTTTTAAAATACGAGTACTAATTTAGATATTTATATGATCATAGGAAAAAAAATTGTGTTAGAACAAACCAAAAATGTACTTCAATATTTTGGCAAAATATACAGAGATCTAAATTTTTAGGTCTGTTCGATTTTGTAATAGAGAAATATATTGACTTGTTTTAAACTTTAAAACATTGCTTAGTTAAACTATCTAGATTGATGGCATATAGGTTTCTCAAAATATACGGAGTGTCGACGGTGGAAACTGGAGAAGGAGTGGGTTTCGAAGATGTGATAGCCTGATGAGGTGAGTGGTGGTGTGAGTGGGTTGTTGGTGGGAAATGGTGGAGATTGTTGAACTTGGAAGGGTGGTTCCTTAATCAAAACACACGATCGTTGATATCTCATTCATTTTCCTTCGTTACCCTTTCCTTATCTAATTTCTTTTAGGTAGTGTAAACATATACCGCCAAGGCCCAAGTATAGTTTTCCACAAAGGTGGAAAAACTAAATCAAACCTGATATTTTATTTGATTTTAGATGAATGTGACTATTTTATATACCAGAAATTCAGTAGCTTAAGAGTAAAACACAAGTGTGTATAAATGATTCGAAATTTAAGGACAAATAAACACGAGAATATAAATAGCAAAAAAAAACTGTTTGCAAGTAGATGATGCGAAAATACGGGGGTATAAATGATTTTGAGGTTAAAGAAATAGCAAAAACACGATGATATAATTAGGAAAATACAAGTTGCAAGTCGGTGATGCAAGAAGATGAGTCAAAATGTGATGAAATCCTATGGATTATGAGCGTGTCGTTTTCTTGTTAGTCCATTATCTCTTAAAAGTAAAACATAATGGAATAAAAAATGAAATATGTATGAAATTCAACCAAATGAAAAACGTTATTTAGCAAAACAAAGTCCACGTAAGGCTAAAAATTAATGTTGTGTTTCCAAACACTACCTAATCTAATTCAAATGTCATTTCCAATTTATTAAAGATAATGTCGAATTCGAGCTACCAAAGTAAATCAATTTGTGTAATCTAATTCAAATACCATTTCCAATTTGTTAAAGATGGCCCTAAAATGATCACACACACACAAAATGCATGATGACTAAAATATGGTCCATACATGGTGATGATGATATTCTAGTTTGTTCACTCAATTCATGGTAAAAACAAGAGTCCGTTTTTGAAATAATGCT
>LHUT01004801.1:0-13617 GCA_001412135.1 Silene latifolia subsp. alba | reverse complement strand
CTAACATAAGACGATATGTCTAATATCCCCCCCTCAAGCTTGAGCTGGGTGGAACACAAGACCAAGCTTGAGAGCTAGAAAGTTGTGCTGTTCTGCTCCTAGTGCCTTAGTCATAATGTCAGCTGTTTGAAGTCCAGATCTGACATGTTTAGTCAACAAAAAACCTTCGTCTTGCTTTTCCCTCACGTAATGGCAATCGATGCTGAGGTGCTTGGTTCGTTCATGAAAAATTGGATTCTTGGTGAGGTGTTCAGCAGCTTTGTTATCACAAAACAGAGGAATGGGCTTAGGAACAGTCACTCTCATGTCCTTCAAAATACCGTCCAACCACACCATTTCTGAAGTTGTATATGACATGCTTCTATACTCGGATTCTGCAGAACTTTTACTCACAGTTTTTTGCTTTTTAGTTTTCCATGAAACCAAAGAACTACCCAAATAGATGCAATAGCCACTTAGAGACTTACATGAGTAAGCGCACTGTCCCCAATCAGCATCCGTGAAGGCTGACAATGCTAAATCAGACTGTGCAGGGTAGAAAAGGCCAGTGTTCACTGTGCCCTTAAGATATTTCAGTACATGAATAGCTGCCTGTAAGTGTGGCTGTCGCGGTTGGCTCACAAACTGGCTGAGATGTTGTACAGAATAGGAAATATCAGGTCTAGAAGAATTTAAATAGAGTAATCTGCCTATTAACCTCCTGTACTGCTCAGGTTGGTCAAGCAACTGTCCTTCATCTGTAGATAGCTTGAGGCCCCTTGGCATTGGGAATAAAGTAGTGGAGCAATTTTCCATATTCATATCAGACAATATGTCTAATATGTATTTCCGTTGATTAAGCAAAATCCCGGTTTCATTCCTTGATACTTCTAAACCCAAAAAATATCTCATATGGCCTAGATCTTTGATGGAGAATGCTGAATCTAACCCTTTCTTGACTGTAATTATCTCATGCTCACTTGTTCCTGTAAGTAGAACATCATCTACATACACTAGTGCAACGGTAAAATTGTTTGTAGCTGAATCATGCTTGGTGTATAAGGAATAGTCTTGCTTAGATTGAACAAATCCAATGCTTGTCAAATATTTAGTCAATTCTTTGTTCCACTGTCTTGAAGCTTGCTTCAATCCATATAAAGATCTCCTAAGTCTACAAACTTGCCCTTTCTCAACAATGTATCCCTCAGGAGGCTTCATATACACTTCCTCATCCAAGTATCCATGCAAGAATGCGTTGTTGATGTCTAACTGGTGGAGAGTCCAACCCTTAGCTGCTGCAACTGCCAGTAAAGTTCTAACGGTTGTAAATTTAGCTACTGGTGAAAAGGTGTCCTTATAATCTTTATCTTTGACTTGGTTGTAACCCTTGGCGACCAATCGTGCTTTAAACCTTTCAATACTCCCATCTGACTTATACTTAATCTTAAATATCCATTTAGAACCAATTGGTTTCTTATCAGCAGGAAGAGTTACAATCTCCCAAGTCTTATTACTTTCCAATGCTTGAACTTCTTTATTCATTGCCTCGACCCATCTTGGGTCCAAACTAGCTTGCTTATACGTGTAAGGTTCTTTTTCCTGAATAACCGTTGCTAATGAAGCAACAAATGCAGGTGAAAAATCCTTAAGATCTTTCAATATTGTTGCATGAAACGACTCGGCATTTGAATTTTGCTGCTGAGCAGGTAATTTGACTGGCACATGATAAGATTGCAACCAAACTGATGGCTGTATTGGCCTTGCAGACCTCCTCACAATAGGTGGATTTATAGATGCATTAGTGACAACAGCTGAATCATGAACTGCATGCTGCACTATTTCTGAATTGCCATTATTTTGAATAGTATTATTATTATTGAAATTATTGTTGTTTGTGTCCTGTAATTCCGAAGTGATTACAGACGTATTATTATGCGGAATACTAGTAATTGGATCTGTAGTATTTGTGGTATTAGTAGTTTGTGTAGTAGTAGGGATAAGTAAAGTAGAATCAGCAGGATTAACCAAATGAGGATTATCATGCAACTCTGCTGGAGTAGTTTGTTTAAAGGGAAATATATTCTCTTTGAATAGAACATCTCTATTGATGAAAACTTTATGAGTAAGGAGATCATAAAGTCTATAACCTTTCTGTTGATGGGGATAACCAAGAAAAATACACTTTCTTGCTCTATGTCCAAACTTGTCGGAAAAAGTTGGAGGCATAGTAGCATAACAACATGAACCAAAAACTCTTAGGTCAGCATAAGGAGGGTCTTTGCCAAACAGAATACTATAGGGTGTTTGCCAATCAATAACAGGTGAAGGCATCATGTTAATGAGGTGTGTAGCTGTTAAAATGCAGTCCCCCCAGAACTTTATAGGTAACCCAGCTTGTATCTTAAGTGCCCTAGCGGTCTCAAGCAAGTGTCTATGTTTCCTTTCAACCCTCCCATTTTGTTGAGGTCTACCGATGACACTTGTTTGGTGAAGAAGACCCTTAGACCTAAACATGTCACCACAAACCCTCTGAATAAACTCTGTCCCATTGTCAGTCCTTATTAATCTAAGTCTTGCTGTGAACTGAGTACTAACATAGGCAAAGAAATCCCTAATTAGCCCAGCAACTTGATCTTTGGTCTGAAAAAGGATTGTCCAAGTATTTCGAGAGAAATCATCAACTATTGTTAAGAAATATTTTGCACCAGACAAGGCGGGAACTTTGTAAGGTCCCCAAACATCCATGTGTAACAATTCAAATACATAATTAGCCCTAGAATTACTAACAGGAAAAGGCAAAGAATGATGCTTTGACAACACACAAACTTCACAATGTAAATTTTTTATTAATCCATCATCAAAGTCTGTTACATGTTTGAGTTTTCCAAATGACATATGTCCAAGCCTAGCATGAAGCAAACCTATAGCAGAGGAACTAATGGAAACAGTATTAACAAAAGAATCTGAACCAGCTATTTGTGCTTTATTACAATTCAACAATCTAGAAACTAAGGCAACTACTGTATTTACTAATCTTTGAGTGTTAACATTCTGGAATCTGTATAAATCTCCTATTCTCCTTCCTGTAGCTATCAATTTCTTACTGGAAAGGTCCTGAAACATACAGTGAGAAGGAGAAAACACGGCAAACAGAGAACTTTTGTCAATCAATTTACTTACAGAAAGCAAGTTTTGTTTGAAATCAGGCAAATAAAACACATCAAATAACTTGATTGCATCAGTAAGATTAACATCACCAACTTGAGTAACAAACTTAATCGTACCATCAGGTAGGCCAATCATCATAGGTTTCGGTAAAGTTCTAACATTATGCAACAAATTAAGATTATAAGTCATATGGTCTGAGGCTCCTGTGTCTATAATCCAGTCATGAAAACATAAAGCATTATGGACAGCATTAACATGGGAATCAAAAAGAATACCTGCAAAATTGGAATTGGACAGTGAAGGAACATTATCAGAAATCCTCTTCATGACTTGATCAACCACAGAGGTTATAAGACCATCAATCCCAGCAGAATCAAAAGAATATCCTTGAGAAGATGTTGTAGCAGCAGAATTATGTACATCAAAACCATCCAGAGGTGACAGTTCCTCTAATGTGTCAACATTATTAGCTGACTTCTTGAAACCAGATTTACCAACACCCGCCTTTCCTTTGCCTTTTGGATTCTTATCATTAGGAAAACCGACAAGCCTATAGCAATTTTCTATTTTATGCCCTTGTTTCCCACAATACGAACATTCTTTGAGTCTGTAACAGTCTTCAAGATTATGATTATCCATATTACAATGACTACAAAATTTCTTAGCAGATTTAGAGGATTCACCAGTAATCTTGGTTCCCTTAAAATTTTGATAATTCTCATGTGGTTTATACATGGCATAAGCAGATGCATCATTAAGAACTTCAACAGTTTCAGTCACTTGTTTCTGCCTCTCAATGTTTTGTAACATACCCAAAACCCTGTTAATTGTTGGTAAGGGGTCCATTGAGAGTATCTGTGTCCTGATCCCATCATAACCAGCATTTAAACCCATTAAAAATTGAATAAGTTTTGCAGTATTTTCCCTTTCTACCATCTTTTTCATGAGATTACAAGAACACAATGACAACTTTCCACAAGAACACTGGGGAATTGGATCTAAACTATCTAATGTCTCCCACAAAAGCTTAAGCTTGCTGTAATAATCAACAAGAGAGAGATTAGATTGACTCACAGCCTCAAGATCCTTTTTCAACTGATAGATCTCAATAGCACTTGCCTGACCATAACGTTCAGTAATTTCATCCCAGAGTTCTTTAGACGACCTCACGTACTTGAGATTCTCCCTGATTGGCTTTTCCATGGAATTAAGTACCCACCGCATCACCATAAGATCACATCGTGTCCACTGGCTGTACTTCTTGTCTGTCTTCGGTGGTGCAGAGCAAGTACCATCAAGAAAGCATGCCTTATTTTTTGAAGCAAGAGCCATGAGAATGTCCTGCTTCCATCCGAGGAAATCATGGCCGTCAAAGAGGACAGGAACCAACTGGGAGAAAGGTTGATCTGATGATGAAAGATATAATGGATCGTCGTAGTAGTCGTAATTAGAAGATTGAGTATGATCTGATTCAGGCATTATGATGATTCTTGATTATCTTTATATTGATTTTGAGTTGTTTGTGATTGATCGATGATGAAAACGCGGAAGCTTTTGATTAATTTGGATCAATTCTGGAAAACTGATACCATATTAAATCATGATGTTTAACATGTATGAAGAATAATATTTGAGAGATTATGATCTGAAAGATTGAATGTAGAATTTTATTATGGAAAAGTAAAGTTGCAAGAGTGGAGGAGATGCCTTATATAGCAGCTTACACCGACCTACTCTAACAACCTAACTACTTGTTAATTAACTCTCCTAATCAGGTAATTAACTACTTTGCAGTATTACAAAATTGCCCTTTTAACTAACATAAGACGATATGTCTAATAATAACCATTATTCCCTACATATTTCAACGAGAAGGTACGAACCTCTAAAATTGTTTTACAACATCACCTTATAAAATCATACTCCCTCCATACCACACCAAAGATAACACTTACTATAAACGGGCATACCACACCAAATGTAACAAGTTATCCTTATATCCATTTCATATTTACACAAAATGTCATTACATACTTCACCTATCAACCCACAATTAAACCTACAATTACATACCCCACCTAGTTTTTCCCTCTTTACACTTACTTTTTCCATCTTTTCTTAAATACTCTATTTTTCCATACGTTACCTTTGGTGTGGTACAGAGGGAGTATAACCAACCAAATGTGTTTGTGTGGTGGTTGCACACCTTATCCCTTAACCATGAGGTTATGTGGTTGCACATCTTTTCCGCGGCGAGGGATTATACACTGTTATCGACGGTGGACATCCCGATTTACACCACACAAAAAAACATATAACAAAAGAGATTATTTCCTTATTATAAATAGTAGCTATTAATGGAAGTTATTTTAATGGGGGTTTTAGGTAAATAATCATATGATTTTATAATAATACTTATATAAAACAGTTTTATATAAAAATATGTTGACTATAATTATCACAAAATTATTCCAAAATTCATATTGACAACCAATGATACTTGAGTTTTGTCAAGATATTGCGGTTGGCAATGAATAATCCATTTATTAGGAAATTATATGACAATGAAATGGCAAATAATGTTGTCCATCAAGATAATTAAAAATGAACAATTTTCATGTAGGGCATTTATATAATAATTGAGTCAATGAATCCAAGTATGCATGATTTGAGTGTTAACGTCGAAGACTCACTCTCATGCCTCACCGAAATAGGATAAGGATGATTGGCAACATGTCATTGCCAACACCAATTGGGGCCATTCCCATGCCAAAAATGCCTATAATCGTTTTGTATCCCTCCGGTTATGTCATTTCCATTTTTGTTACTTGATTATTCTTGTAAAATTCTAAGTACTCTAAGATGGTCTCGTAATAAAGTATTGTGAGAAAAAATAGATTAAAAAAGATAGATGAGAATATGAGACAAAAGCATATTTTGTTTTTTTTTTTTTTTTTTTTTTTTTTGGCAGCCAGAAAGAAAAGTTCCTAATGAGAAGCCAGCGCCCTCCTTGCCAGTCGGTGGGCATCATCATTACGCTTCCTGCAGACATAACGAAAACACAGGCAATGGAAGGTAGTAGATAACCGGAAGATGTCATCCAAAATCCCTGTAATCTGGAAATGGGCTCGCTCCATTCCTGCCCATTGAAGAAGAAATTGCAGACAGTCCGAAACCAAGTCCAGATGTAGAATCTTTTGACCAAATGCCCATTCCAAAGCCATTAAAATTCCACGTGCCTCCGCTTGTAGAGGGGATTCCGCCCTGCAACAAGCTTTCCCTTCAAAACAAATAACCCCCGCATCATCAAAAATCACCCATCCCACCGCCGCCTTGCGTGACAACTCCCAACTCGCGTCAACATGGATAGTCGTCAATCTGCAAGCACTAGAACCGCCAATCCAGGAGAAAGGAAGTCCCTCCCTCAAATTGTGCACCTCTCCAGCCCTGGCCTGGCCCTCCAAAGTCGAGTCAATCAGCGAGTCTTGCACATCCTTCGCCCTACTGGAGGCCAGTCTAACCAGTTGGTTACATTGGGTATAGAAAACTCTGGGAACAAGTGATTCGCCTCTGAAAACGCGATTGTTCCTGGCGCTCCATATAGAGGATAAGGTGGCCAAGAAAGTCAGAATCCTATCTTCGCCGCCCTCCAATTTGTCTAAACATGAGATCCAGTTAATCACCCACTCCCCTATGTTCGTATTATGTGCTTGGTCAGTCTTGATGCCCAGAGTCGAACCAGCCCAAAGCCCAGAGACCATCTCGCAATCCCTGAACAAGTGTTCCAAAGATTCCAGATTCTTCCTGCCCATGTTGCATAGACAACAGAACGGCTCCCAGTCCATCTTTCTTTTGACGAATTCATACCCTATAGGGAGGGAATTAGTAAGAATCTTCCACACCAGAATTTTCCACATCTGCGGCCCAGGCAAAGTCCATAATCTTCTCTTACAAAATAAGCGTCCTCTGTGATCAAGCCTGTAATACTCCGTATTTTANTAAACCGGGGTGTTACAAAGCCTCCTCTTGTCCTTACTCGATCCTTTATTATAAAAAAAAATCCCTAAAAATAATGCCATACCCACTTTTAATCGAATACTCGCCACTGCTAGTGAATGGCCAATAAATTTCATCGGCCCCTTGTTGACTCCTTAGGGAAATGGCAAGGATTTTGTTAGCACTCTCTTTATTACACACCAACTTGATGAAGTCTTCATTCCATCCCCCCGAGTTGAGACATAAGTCCTTGACACGAAGATCTTTTAAGAAGAGAAAGCTCAGATCAAGCAAGTCATCTTTCGGGTCCGGAATCCCCCCATCAACCCACCTGGTACTCCAAACATTCAGGTTAGACTCTCTCCCTGGTCTCCAAGCGATATTATCCAATATAAAACCTAACCCATGGATAATACTTCTGGTGCCCCAATATATCCCCCCAGTCACCCTACGAGCAGACCCATAAACAGAAATTGGGCCACCTAAAATTTTTTCCCTGAAGGTACGACAGAAAAGAGAGTTTTCATCAGAAACTAACCTCCACGCATGTTTAGCAAGCATTGCCTGATTAAGGCACTCAATATTCCGGATACCCAGACCTCCTTCACTCTTTGGGAGACTAGTAAACATCCGACTACACCAATGAAGGGATTTACCTAACCTGTATCCCGCTCACCAAAACTGCGACAAGAGAGAATTAATCTTCTTAGTCACACTTACCGGTATTCGGAATACCGATAGAAAGTAGGTTGATAAACTTGATAGGACAGAAAGGATTAGAGTTAATCGCCCAGCTGGTGAGAGAAAGATGCCATTCCAAGATGAGATCCGCTTTAAGACACATTCAATCAGGCCTTTGAAGATGTCCTTCTTCGAAGACTGGAATTCCGTAGGCAAACCAAGGTACTTTCCTATTCCCTTGTTGTTCCGGATTCTAAGGGTCTTTAAGCACAGCCGGATATTTCTAAGCTTCATATTGGGACTAAATATAATACCTGATTTACCTTCATTTAGAACTTGTCCCGATGCCTTGCAGTAACTATCAAGCACATGTTTAAGATGCTTGACTGAATTATTCTTATCATGCAGGAAAAAGACCGAGTCATCAGCAAAGAAGAGATGAGTCAACGGTGTAACATTGCGACAAAGACGCACTCCCTTTAGGCGCCCCTCTAGTTGTGCAGATGAGACATTACTCAATAACACTTCCATACAGAGGAGAAAAAGGTAAGGAGAGAAAGGATCCTCTTGACGTAGACCACAATTTGGCTTAAACTGCTGAAGAGGAGAGCCGTTTAACAAAATTTCATAAGAGACAGTGGAGACACAATTCATAATTAGGGTGACAGTTTTCTCAGGGAAGCCCAAGTGATGAAGGACAGCTTGAAGAAAATCCCATCGAATTCTATCATAAGCCTTGCTCATATCAGCCTTAAAAGCATAGATCCCACTCTTCCCCCCTTTATAAGAATTAATCTTATGAATTGCTTCATGAGCCAGAAGGATATTATCCGTAATATTCCGTCCCTTAATAAAAGCATTTTGGCTTTCCCCCACTAAATATCCCATAATCTTAGCCAGCCTATTAGGGATACACTTTGTCACAATACGCGTGAAGACATTACATAAACTAATAGGTCGGTAATCCGGCACTTCCTCCGGATTATCCTTTTTTGGTACCAGAGCAATGAAGGTTCGATTCGCCTCCTTCAGAACTCGTCCCGAATTAAGAGTAGAGAGCACACGTCAGTGAAATCCTTCTTAATAAAGTGCCAACATTTTTGATAGAAAACAGCCGGTATTCCATCCGGTCCGGGTGATTTCAGTGGGCCCATCTGAAAAACAGCCCTTCACACTTCCTTAGCGGTTAAAGGAAGAACCAATCTGTCAGCATCATCATTTGAGATACGGGATCGCAAAGGATTAAGCACATCCTGAAAAATGTTATCTGCCCCCTCCAATTCAGAAGACGCATTGTGTTGAACATTCAAAGACCCATTAGGATCTGAGGCTTTGTACAAATCCATAAAAGTGCGCTGAAATAACGCTCCCACTTCCTCCATATCGTATGTCCACTCCCCATCATTCCTTTTAATGCCCAAAATAAAGTTCCTTCCATCACGACCTTTCACCCAATTGAAGAAGAATTTTGTATAAGTATCCCCCTCCACCATCTACTTCATTTTCGCTCTTTGTTTCCAATAAGTAGCGTTGGCAGTAGCAAATTCACGGACCTGCTCATTAACGCGAGTATACTCGTCAGCATTCCCCGTAAGAACGGCTATATCTATCCCTTCTTCCAGTTGCCTATCAAAATCATCCCATTTCCCATTCCATTCCTCCCTTTTATCCAAGGTCCATTTCTTAACCTCCATTTTGACCCGCTTAAGCTTCCGAACTACCTTGATAGATGGGGATCCAACAACTCTAAAACCCCAAGCATCCTTTATAATTTGCCTACATTCCGGATAATCTAGAGCCCAAGCGTCAATGCGATACGGTCTATTAGCTTTAAGGTTGATAAGATTAACATCCACTTCAATAGGGGCATGATCAGAGATTTTTATGGGATAATGCTTAATGCCCGTATCCGGGAAAAGTGTAAACCAATCCCTCGAGCCTAAAGCCTTATCAATACGCTCATAGACTCTTTTGTCACCCTTCCTAATATTACACCAAGTGAATCGTGGTCCCTTAAAAGGGATGTCCAAAAGTTCATTCCGTAGTTTCCAATTGCTAAAGATATCCGCTCCCGCAATCCTATTCTTATTCGAGCTCAATTTATCACACATAAACTCAGCTTGGTTAAAACACCAATGATGAGGAACGGGTGATACAAGTTCTCCAAACATTGTTCCAAGCTAAGCAAAATAGACTCTCTCTCTTGTGGACATGGCGCTCCATAAAACAAAACGAGATACCATAACCGACCATTATATTTTCTTACTAAGAGGATGACATAGTTATTACAAGATACCACGAGGTCCATGTTAGCCTCCTTTTTCCAACCGACCCAAATACCACCCGCAGATCCAAGAGCATCAGCCCCGGCTGAATTGACAAAATCTAACCCTCTAAACATAGGGCTAATATTTTCTACCTTACATTTAGTTTCAACTAAAAAAAGAAAATCATAATACTTATTGTTAACTAGTGCCCTTATTTTTGGAATTGTAGGGGCGAGCGCATTATTTAGACCCCTACAATTCCAAACAAGTCCGCTCATGGTGACAGAGGAGGTTGTGACGGCCCAACCTCCGCAAAGCCAAAAACATTATTAACCAAAGAAGAGTCACTAGAGTCAACCATCTCAATATCATGCACCTGCATCCAAAAGCCCGCAGTCTTAGCAAACTCTCCATACTCAGAGAGTGCCCTGCTTCCACATAATCTTTTAGCTAAGTTTCCCAGGTATTCTTTAGCCTTCTCCAAAGAGCTAATAACTTCAGTAGGAACAAGTTCATCCGCAGCTTGAGAGCAGCACTTCCTTTTCTTCGCCCTGCCAATAGCCTCTTTAAATTCAACGCGCAGGTCAGATTTATGGTACAAGTCAGCCAGACCCAAGAACCCATCAGAATTGCCCTGGATTTCAATATTTGCCATAAGAGAGGACTTATTACCCACTTCAGGAACATCAAAGAGTCTAACAGGAACTGCCCTTCTAACCCCCACCAACTCAGCTCCAGGAACCTCAGTTGAGATCTTTAGTATGTCTTCCAAAGGCAGAAGTGAAGCCATCCCAGCCTGTAACTCCTTACCCTTCCTAGTGATAGCTGTTGAAGATAGGCACTCAGGCACAGTACCAAAGCTCCTCGTCTGCCCCTTAGCCTCTTGAGCAGACCCCTTCTCCATATTTTGAGTAACAGGAGCCGTGTTAGAATTACCCATCTCTTCAGCAACCTCAAAATGCTCCCCATTAGCATTGGCTTCTGCAGCTAGGGCAGCACCCACTGCCATTTCAATCTCTGTTGTGAAGTTTTCAGATTCCTCTGAAGATGAAGAAATAAGAATAGCCTGGCTATTATGGAATTCAGAAGACTCCTGGGAGTTAGTATCCCATTGAATTGGTGACATGGCTGATGATGGCTCATAAGTAGCAGAGGCATTACCAGATTCAGAGTCACTAATGAAGATCACATCATTAAGATACTGATCAGCTTGCTGAAGTAAATTCACTTCTCCCTCCTGCTCTACTTCATCTTCATTCCCAAACCCCTGAGCATCAAAAGGACCTTGATTCTCAACAAATACAGCAGCCTGATCAACATTAGGAATCAAGACCTGATCCACAACCGGAACAGCTACCCCTTCACCAGTCCCCACCTGAACACTTGTTCCATCAGGATAATGATATATGATTGGTAGCCCCCTTGGAGGTGGGTCAAAAGTTTGATTGAACCCCCTATGATCATCATCCATCCGTGCCCACTCAACATCACCTTCCACCCTATTCAAGATCTCCTCCTGAATTCTCAAGTCTCTATCAAAAACACCACTCAGACTCCCCTGGCCCGCATAAATAAGATACGGGTCATTTTCTTGTAGCTGTTGTAAATGGTCCAAAAGACCCATGTTCTGATCCTCCTGATTTTCAAAACTTTCATCCACACTATGGAAATCCTCATGTTGACCATTCTCCTCCACAATCCAGCCCCCAATTGCCTGCCTCCTCACTTGCCTCTGAGTACCACTGCCTTCTCCCATAATCACGTCCCGGTTATGCTGCACCCCAACCCCAACAGAAGAAACTGCAGCAGTAGTCATCTCAGCATCCTCCCCTCGAGCATCCTGCATTGCAACATCAGCAGACCCCTCACCAACTACTCCCTGACCTGCTCCCTGAATACCATTAGGCTCCCCTTCCTGACCCTGGTTCCCAATCCCTTGGCCCACTTGGAAGACCACCGGTCCAGCAAAAGGCTGAGCCGTAACAGCAAAGGTCATCCCAGGTAGGACCCTGCCCCCTGGAGTTAAACCCAGATCAAAATCCACTACCCTTTCAAGAGAACCCCTCCTATTTACATGCCTTAACTTTATACCATTTCTCAGTCTAACCCTTGAATCCATAAATTTAGTAGTAGGAGGTGTAGCCCTAAGATCCATGTTAAACATGGTGTGATTACCATTAGCCTGAAAATCCACAAAGCCCCTTTCTTCAGTCCTATCCAGCATCCCATTAATATTTGAGACAATTGTGGTGATACTTTCCCTACACTGAGCTCCCTTATGACCAACCTTCCCACACCTAATACAATACTTAAAAATCTCCTCATAACGGAACTGCACCCATAATAAATACCCTCCCTCCATAGCCAAAAAGAACCCAGGCATGAGAGGTTCATTAAACTTAATACATACCTTGAGCCTTAAGTAGTCATGCTCGGGATTCACTTCAAATGGTTCAACAGAGAACCGATGGCTAAGTAGCTTACCAGCCACATAGGCCACATCTATGGTAAGGTATTCAAAAGGAAGACCGCAGACCCGAACCCAAACCTCAGCATATGGGAACCTCACTGTGCGTAGCACCGTATCACGGTACCACTTAGCAAATACCATTACTGCACCATCTATTTTAGCAGTGCTCCTCTGCAATAAACCCTCCATGTCTTCAGCATCCTCACAGTGCAAAACATAAATTTCACCCATCTTGTACGCCTTAACTCTGGCTTTCGTACTCCACTTCTTACGTATAACATCATTAACCTTCTCTGCTTCAAAAAGGCGGTAGTCCACCAGGAAACCCAGAATGCACTTACCCCAGAAATCCCTGGACGTGCCCAACTGTTCAGGGTCCACATTGATAACACCCCCGGATCTAGGAAAGCGCCATAGGTTAGCATGGAGAGGGTTCGTAGGATTGAAATCAGCATTTTGGTAAGGTTGATGAAAATTTTGATGATTATAAATGTTTTGATGGACATCGCCACCTCCTGCCATACTCCCTCCTCCTCCTTCTCCAAAACGCCCAAATTGATGTTCAAACTCCATTTTTTTGGACAGAAATTTTTCAGAAAGAAAAGAGATATAATATTTAGGAATTGATGTGATGTGTTAGAAAAGAAATTTTGTGGATTAAGCATCCCCATCACCGTGGTATAAATAGAGAAAGAAAAACCTTAAAAAAAACCACCCCCAGTGAAGCTCAAACGACTCCCCAATTCGAAGAAAAAGTGGGAGCAGCTGGGTTGGTGGAGTAATCTTGAGCCGCCTAAACTTCTGACACCCAATTAAAGATAAGAAGCTGGAAAATTGAAATGATTTAAGAGAGTTTTTAGAAATTCCCCTTTTCAGGTGAATATTTAGGGTTTGTCGACACCCAATTAAATGAGAATGCAGTTAATCATAACCCTAATAAAGAAGATACTAGGGAAATACTACAAATTAGGTAAGCTTTTGCAGAAAAGAAGGAATTTTGGGGCTTAACAACCGCCCAATTGAAGCAAAATGGTGGCTGATGCGAGAAACGAAGAG
>LHUT01004800.1:8678-18685 GCA_001412135.1 Silene latifolia subsp. alba | reverse complement strand
GTGAAATAACACGCCACTTAGATAGCTGACGGGACTAGTTTTTTGCTATTCGCTAGGGATTATGCTTTTGTGTCATCTATCATATTCAGACCATTTTAAGTTTAAAAAAGGATATGCGCTTCTTAAACAAGAATTTCTGATTCATGGCACTGTTATGAGATGATTTGGTATTTGATTGAAACCAATTTGGGTGTGTAGGTATGCTTTAGTTACTTTGTCTAGGTTGGGAATTTGCGATCATATGTTATTGTCCTGATTTAGGATAGGCTATGCCCTTTCTATTTCAACATATATCTGCACAAAATACAAAGACGGTATAAACCATACTCCCAAGACTGTCTGGAAACATTTGGAACTATGAGTATGAACATATATCTATCCCTAAGCGAACATATTTACCTTCCCTGCTGATACACTGTTAAGAGTCTTAATAAGCTCTATGCGAGTCTCTAGATCGGGCGTTTGGTCTATGTACTGCATTGCCTGCTGTACCATAGCTGTCACAGCCTGGTAAGAACAGAGTTGTGCTTCTTTTTTTTTTTTGTTAAATGTAAGAAATCTCATTAAGCACAATAACTATTACAAACTAAATATTAGCTTTAAAGTATCAAAGCTACAATTATAAAATTACACAGTGAAGTTAAGGAAGTTCTGGAACCAAAGTGCAGAGCTCTTTGGGTACCTCTTGAGATTGTCTCTGTAATCCACAAAGTACAGATCAAACCTTGATGTATATCCTGCTGACCATTCCCAATTATCCAGTAATGACCACGCGAAATACCCTTTCACATTGCAACCATCTTCACTGCAATGCCACATAAGCCACATAAATTAGGTGTTACTGCACTTATTAATCATGGATTACTCGACTTATTATTCTATCAATTGCCTTTCTTCAATTTTTCTGAACCGGAGTTTTAAAACCAGTGAGTTTGGAGCAAAATTTATTTTCAGGGTCTGCAAGTTCTTGTCACTTACTTGATTGCTTCAGCCAGATTTTGGAGATAGCCAGTGTAGTATCGGATTCTTTTCTCATCGTTGAGGGCGTCTTTCAATGATGTGAAGATGTTATGTCCATTATCCATTCCTGAAACCGGAATTCCATGAAGAATCTTTGTAAGCATTTAACACAGAAGTGCTATAGGATGGTAGGCTTTGGTGATTAGAAGGGTCGTTCAAGTAGTGTACCATTTTCAGTTATTAAGACTGTAGGATTTTGGTACTTGAGCTTTATATAATTCATCAACTCCCTCATCCCACGTGGTACAATGTACAACCATATGGCATGAGCCTGCGTATATAAGGTAGTCAGTGTTGGTACTAACTGATAGTCTGATACTCCTAACTATCTATCAACAATTGACAACCCCACCACTCGACTAGTATTTTTACTGGGGAAAAAAAGTACGGAGTATTCAGCTAGTAATAAAACTGTGCGATTATGCAGCGCATACACAATTAAATAAGAAACTAAGATTTTTTTCGTATGCTTAACCACGGAAATATTATTGGATATAGAATATATTTGTTTCTCTTTAAGATAACGGTATAGACGCTGTCATGCCAACATACCTTCTCTCCAATAGGTTTTCCATCGCGAAATGCTGTGGATTAAAAGAAATAAAGTCATTGAGTTATTAAGAAGTTCGTGTAAAGTCAAAAGGAAAAAGCATTGAATTACAATGGAAAATGAGTTCGCGCCGCTGATGGTCATATTGATTTTAATACCACCATACTCACAATACATATTTCTAGTATTTAATCCAATATTCCCCTCATTATATAATATTCAATGTGCTTATGGTGGTACTAAAAAAAACAATCCGTCTCATTAAAGACGGACATTATCCGTCTATAACTATAGACGGATAGTGTCCGTCTATAATGAGAATTTGTGAAAAATCATTATCAGCTAGCGCACTAACATTCAACAAAACCGGACTTACGAAGACTGAGGGTGCCAGAGTCGCCAAGGGCATCATTAAGCAAAACCCCAATCAAATTAGTCATGTTATTTCTTGCGTAAAATGTGGTGTAATGGTTTATGCCAACAAAGTCTAAGGAACCTTTGAGAAGAGCAGACTCAGCAGTAGTAAATTTTGGTAGGCGGTCTCCGACTCGCTCTCTCATTGACCTCGGGTAATCCCCGAACATCAGTGGGTCCAGAAACCTGTATTTTTATTTTTACTGCTGATTAGTTCACTTCAATTATTACAAGTTAATTAATAAATAAGTTCAGTGTAGAGAAGTGCACTGTTACCAGCCAAGTTGAAAATCCTGGGCTCTTTGAGCTGCTTCAATGTCTTCTGTTGTGTTCCTTTCTGGCTCGAACCATATCACATCGAATGACGCACCAATGGACCCACCTTGTTTTCTCTGTCGGTGTTGAGACAATGAGACACATTAATCAAGCATTATTAGTACACCATAGTAATTAGATCTAAGTATCTAACAAACAAGTTATTTTCGCCAGGTTTGGTTTCGGTAACTACAAGTTTTTCCAGTCATATAAAGTGTGTTCCTTAGCCTCTTATCGTGTCATTTCAGGTGCAAGTCATTTTTGGGTTAGTGGCTGCAGTTCGTGTCAATCGGATCATTTTGGGTGCTAATAAGTTTTTCCGGTCATATAAAGTGTGTTCCAGTTTGGGTTCAGATCAGGTCATTACTTGCTCAGGTCAATTAAGGTAAGCTGTTATCACCTCATTTAGGGTACATGTCAGCTCGGGTTTGGATCGGCAGTTCAATTGAGACATTTTCAAGTTGTTGCAAGTATATTTAGGTTGTACAAGATCCAGATACGGGTTGGAACAACTAGTTTGGCTGGTTTGAGTCGTGTAATTTTTGGATTTTGTAATCATGCCTGTACCTGATATTTTTTCCGGTAGATGTCTACAGCAGTAGAGTGAGCAAGAAGCAAGTTGTGCCCAGCAATGTAAGGCTCAGTAGCTGAGTTTCCGGCGCGGCAAAATAGGTGGAGAAGGATGGAGCACCGTCCTGGTGCAAACATACCTATATCATACCCTTGTGCCGCCACAGTATGAGGCTCGTTAAGTGTTATCCAATGCTTTACCCTGTCTCCAAACTTGTCAAACAGAGTTTCTGCATACACTGCGAAATCATTTCTGGAACAAACCATGTTCAAGATATCATAAGCATTAAAGTCTTCAATTAGTGAGTTTGTGGCGGGTTAGCAGTCAAAGAACAGAAGTCATATAGCCATAAAAATGTAGACATAGATGAGATTCAAGATATAATTACTATGAAGTAGTCAGTAGTCATACATGATTTGGGTGCTAAGCCAACTCTTGTAGCTATCCTCCAATGCCAGTGGAGTATCCCAATGAAAAATTGTAACATATGGTGTAATTCCTGCAAGTTTTTTTACTTAAATGTGAAATGGCCTTCCAAAACCAACTACATATGTTTCCATTGTTAAACTAATCACAAAGAAGATTTTTTATGATGACGACGAGCTTTAAACACAATCAGGAGTACCGCGTCACAATAAATATACCCACTAAGGTAAATGATCACTGAAAACACAGTACACTTTCACCATCAACATGCATGCAAATTAGATTAAACTAGCTTCATTGTTAAAATTTTACCCTTAGCTAGCAATGCGTTGATTAGATTGTTGTAGTGATCAACTCCAGCCTGATTTATTTTGCCAGTTCCATCTGTCAAACCATAAAACATCATATAGTTATGTTTTTGTTCTGAAAGTGCACGGGAAGTTAAAAAGTGGAGTTAAGAGAAATTACTTGGAAAGATTCGGGTCCAAGAGATGGAAAACCTGTAGGCATCAACATCCAAATCTTTCATCAATCCTATGTCTTCCTGTTCAATAAGGTCAGTGTTATTTACAAGGTTGACGTAATTGAAATAAATACATGAAATTAAGCGAGCATAAAATGAGCTTACGTGATAACGATGGTACTGATCTACTGCAACATCAGCATTACTGAAATCTAATACCTTACCTGAACCAATAAACGAGCTTGTTTAATCTAGGATAATTAGCATAACATCAGCATTAAATGGACTTGTTAAAACCTTGTTCAAATGATGCATTTAATTAATTCAGGAGAAAACGGATGAGAGTTACCAAAAGAATGAGCGAATTTATCCCAGACAGAAGGACCCCTGCCATCCTCTTTGACAGCACCTTCATACTGCAATACATGACACACAAAATGTCAAAGTTTTGATAAGAAAATAAAATACTCTTGTCTATACGTTCCATAGGGTGATACTCCTTATCAAGTAACGTGACTTGACAAACTAACATGGAACTCTTCCCGTGACGTTGGTCCCCTCTCATTCTTATTCTTATTATTATTCTCATTCTTATTCTCATTCTCATTCTCATTCTTGCTGAATTAATGGGTTCCATTAAAATTCATCTCTTCTTACCTTTTATAACTAGGGTTTAGTCAAAATGCATTGGGTATAGCCTATAGTATTAGCAAAGAGCCGTTAGCTCTCTCAAAAGGGCTGTTAGCTCAGCTCGTCACATAAGGCAACAAATAATCTGCCTTCCTCCTTTGTAGCAATACAATTATCTCCTTCCGTAAATACTTGTTTCCATACACTGTATATATAATTGCATAGAACCTTGTATAGCAGTCAAGTTAATTGGAATTGATTTACATATGCATTCACTATTATTCTCTTAATCTCACGTTTAATATGGTATCAGAGCTGCCTTCTCCGTATATCATCTCTGCCATTCTCCTCTGTCTATTATCCATTTTTTTTCTTCCTTCTTTTTCTCTAATCTAATGACAAACTCTGAACTAACCGACACCGCAACATCTCAATCTTACACCATGGTCCACGTTGAACACACGGGTCAAAGCATAACCCCAATCGTCTTCAACGGGAACAACTACGATGAATGGTCTCGGTCGTTTACTCTTGCCTTTTTAGCAAAAGGAAAACTCGGGTACATTGATGGTACCATTGTTAAACCGGCTGTTACAGCTGCTACTTTCGAATCATGGCAATCAAGCAACGCTTTGGTCACCATGTGGATTTTCAACACAATCGATTCTGGGATCCGAAATCAAATTTCCCTTCGTCCGGAGGCAAAGCAGGTATGGATGGATATCAAAAATCGTTTTTCTCAGGTTAACGAAGCCCGCATCTATCAGTTGCAGGCTGATCTTTTGGCGTGTAGACAAGGACCGACTGGGTCAATTACCACGGCCGAATGACAGCGATCTGGAATGCGATTTCGGACATCGACGCACTTCCCTCAAACTCTTGCAATCCCTGTAAGTGTGACTGGATCCAAATTATCACCACTCGACGAGAAAAGAAAAGGGTACGTGATTTTTTAATTGGCCTTGATGATCGCTTCGTTAATACCCGATCTCAAATTATTGGTCTAAACCCTCTTCCCTCGTTGGACTTAGTCTATAATCGTCTCCTCCAAGACGAAGGTGTCCGTAATTTATCCCTTAATACCACTGAGACCACACCCGCTCCAATGGCATTTGCCACTCGTGTCCATCATGGACCATGGCAGTCTGGGGGAGGAAAGGATAATAGAGGAAAGGATAATAAACGTAACCCGTCTGAGCCTTCCAAATATTTTTGTATCGCATGCCAAAAATCGGGTCATAGCCTAAAATTTTGCTACCAAGTCACTGGACTTTACCCCGAGTGGTGGGGAGACCGTCCCCGTCCTCGTATTTTCCTCGACCCAAACGCTACAGATTTAACCAATGCCACTTTCGTCCCGGATACAAAGGGAAAAACTACCTCTGACCGAGCCAAAATAAATATCCCCGCTGCTAAGGTAAATATGGCGTCTGGTAAACCGCCCGTTGCTACTGTAGCATCGACCTCTCGTCCACCGTTGGCTCAATTTTATAAGTTGGACCTTAATTCTCTAACGCCGCAACAATTGGATGAACTGGCCGTGCTCTTGAATTCTCGCAACACTGAATCACACAGTGATCGTCTTAATGGTAATATCTCCTCTTTTACTTGGATTGTTGACACGGGAGCATCCCATCACATGTCGGGATGTCTCTCTCATTTTTCGAATCTTAAAAATATTACTCCTTTATCCGTTGGTTTACCCAACGGGGATCTTACTATTGCTACCCAAAGCGGTGATATACACTTGTCTTCTCGTCTTATTTTACGAGATGTCCTATACGCCGCTAACTTACATTGCAATTTACTGTCTGTTTCTAGCCTCTTGAAAGATACAACTTTAACCATTCAATTTTCGCATAATCTTTGTCTAATTCAGGACCGTACCTCGAAGACGGTGATTGGGGCGAGTGAGCAACACGAGGGGCTCTATTACCTTAAGAGTGTCAGGAATGACAAAGTCCACGCCTGTCTTGCTGGGTCCATTGATTCCGTCGAAATTTGGCACCGAAGGTTGGGGCATCCCTCCTCCAATATTTCACGTTTTTTGCCATTTTTTAATAAAGTTTCTCGCACTTCGGACACGTTTCATAGTAAAACTTGTGACATTTGTTTACGCGCGAAACAAACTCGCGAACATTTTCAATTAAGTTCAAGTCATGCTATTTCTTCTTTTGATCTTATCCACTGCGATCTTTGGGGTCCATACTCCGAAAATGCTTCATGCGGGTCTAAACATTTTCTTACTATAGTCGACGATTTTTCCCGGTCTACATGGGTTTATCTTTTACGTCACAAAAGTGACACAAAACAAACTTTATTGAATTTTTTCACCATGATAGAACACCAATTCGAAAAGAAAATAAAAGTCTTACGAACCGATAATGGCACCGAATTTCGCCCTCTTATCCCGTTTTTTCAAGAAAATGATATTCTTTTTCAAATCTCTAATGTCGACACTCCCCAGCAAAATGGTAGGGTGGAACGGAAACACCGTCACATTTTAAATGTCGCACGTGCTTTACTTTTTCAGGCAAGCTTACCCTTATACTTTTGGGGTGAATGTGTATTAAGTGCAATTTACTTAATAAATCGTACTCCGACACCCCGTCTAAATGAAAAAACCCCTTATGAAATGCTTTTTAATAAACCCCCACCTTTTGAAAATATTCGCATTTTCGGCTGTCTTGCTTATGCTAGAAATTTAAATCGTACTCACGATAAGTTCGCGTCTTGAAGCCGTAAATGTATCTTTATCGGTTATCCATTTGGAAAAAAAGGTTGGCGTTTATACAACTTAGACACCGGTTCTATTTTTGATTCAAGGGATGTTGTTTTTGTGGAAACCGAATTTCCATACCAAAATCTAAACATTCATGATTTAAACCAAGACTCCACGTCCCTTTTAGCTGACACTATGTCCCCAATTGAACACAATATTCTTATCACAACTCATACATCTCCCACACCTACGTCAACTCCAGACACGACCCCCTCACCCTCCCCGGATACTACCACGACAAACACCACCATGACTACTACCACACCTAGCGACCCCCAACCTATGGACACAGACTCCACGGACTCACAAACCTTGGGTCGTGGTCAACGTGTTAAAATTCCCAACTCGAACTTTAAAGACTTTGTTCTCACCAAATGCGAAATTTTCACCTAACCATCAAGCTTTCTTGTCGGCCGTGACTAAACACCATGAGCCTAGTTTATTTAAAGATGTCGTGCAGGTACCCGAGTGGCGAGAAGCTATGAGACTTGAGATCGATGCCCTCGAGAAAAACCAAACTTGGACTCTTGAACATCTTCCACCAAATAAAAAGACCATCGGCTCTAAATGGGTCTACAAAATTAAATACAATGCCGATGGGTCGATTGAACGGTACAAAGCCCGTCTAGTGGTCATGGGGAACAGACAAGTTGAAGGTGTGGATTACAATGAAACTTTTGCCCCCACCGTTAAGCTCGTCACTGTTCGAACTTTTGGAGCAGTCTGGGATGGACGGTTCTGATCACTTGTCAAGTCAAAGGCCGTTTGTCTTTTCAGCCTTGAAGACACATTCAAGCAAGAGATGTAGTCGACATTGTATGGGTCGTGATCGCGCTAAACTCAAGAATATACCGTTGGTAAAGGTTGGACTTGGAGGTTCTACTGTCTTCTCCCTGGAAATGGTCGTCAGTTCTAAAAGAAAAGAGATTTGTCCAATCCAGTTCGACGCTTTTTAGTATTCACCGCGTAAGAGGCGTCGTCTTTGTATTTTTAACGAGTCTGTTTGTTTTACTAGTTGTGTTACTTGGGTTTCTTCCAACTTAGGGGTCTCTAATGCCCCTCGGTTTGCAATGTAGTTGTTGTGTATGTAATAGAACCTTATGTTTATATAAAATAGTACACATTTGTCTAAAAAATAAATAAATAAAAAGGTAGTAATTTTAAAAGTGAGGTTATATTAGGCATTAGTTATCAACAGTCAAATATTTTAATTCCTTGTCATGTGATAACATTTATTAATTCCACCCTTATTTAAGGTTAAAATTTTCAAACTTTGATTGAAGTAATATTGGACGGTTATTATGGCAATTAGGGGTTATTTAATATACTATTGATAAACACTTGTAGTTTAAAAAAAAAAAAAAAAAATCAATCAATAGTTCAAGACCATCATATGCACTTAAGTAGCACCAAACGGACCCGGACACATAATAACCGCATCTCGTGAAATTTAGAACTTGTTAGATCGCATATGGGCCTGGGTCACGCCCGCCGAGTAGGAGAGAGTGTCCACTTTACAAGTCCAAGGAGCTTCCATCCATCCCAAAATCAATTGGCAATGGGTGGAGTAGCTCCTTGGGTTATAAGCTAGATCAATTTTTCTCTATTTCTCCGATGTGGGAGACCTACCGGTGATTTTCTTCACAGGACACGAGACACGTTATTTAAATTTAATAAAATATATATTTTATAGCTTATAATTAACGTATGATTTTATTTTTGTTATGTATTTGATATTAAACTAGAGCAAATCTCGTGCAAAATGCATAGTTTTTCGGACAATAATGTATAAAGACATTAAATATTATAGCGTAGTAACATGCTTAAGCGGTATAATCGTATAAGTAAAGACATTCAATATTATAACTTAGTAACATGCTTAAGCGGTATAATAATTTGATAGTTTTCGCACCAAATAAGATTGACGTGTAACATGAAGCTAGTTATATAAATTACTTAATTATTAAAAATAGTAAACTGTTACAGTTAGCAAAATAATAACATTAATTAATGATTTAGTTATCTCTCGTATCATACAATACTATTATTATTAATGTTACACGTGTGTAAAAAATTCAACATATCACTTAGTTATTGTGTGTTTACATATTGAAATTAGTAGTAGTATCTCCTATTTATGGTATAGAAATAATAGAATTAATGTGACATCAGGTGAGGGTTAATTATAGAGCATTTTATTTGAGCAGTAAAATTTTGGAGCCCTCTTATTCTTTTAATATAAAGGGATGTATTATTTATAGATTTAAAATTGACACATTATTAACGTTTTATATTTTAATATGAGGATAAAAAATTGAAATGGAAATCAAAAGAAAACTGAGTAAAGTCACAAAATGTGTATTTTAATGAAATTCTTTACCACAAAACTAATCATTTTAATTTATAATTTTTCTCAAACAATTTAAAGATTTTTTTGTCAAGAAATTAATAATATCAGTTCATAATTTTCTTTATACAAATTAAGTACGTGGTAAGTTTTTTTATACGAAACTAATCAATTTATAGGTTTTACATATACGAATTTTTATATTTATACCAGTTTTGTTTTATTTTAATTAAGAGATTATAGTTTAGTTAAAAAGAGATTATAATGATTAAGGATTATGTCTTAGTTAATATATAATAATTCAATAAAAAAATAGAGAAAATTGTTGATTACAGCCTTTTAAAAATCATTTTTTGAAAATTACAGCCTTATATAATTTTTTTTGTAAATTACATCCAAAATATTACTTTTCTTCTAAAATTGCACCAACTTGAGGTTTTTGGTGAATTTTGATGATGTTTTTATGATGTACCCTTTATTATTTGAGAG
>LHUT01004798.1:0-13620 GCA_001412135.1 Silene latifolia subsp. alba | reverse complement strand
ATTTAGGTTTATTGAATTGCGGAAATTTGAAATTGAAATTGATATGAAGAAAAGTGTTATGAAACACCTTAGAATTTAGTAACTTCGTCTCCATCATTTATTCACCTTTTTTGTTCCTTGTGAATTGTGAGGAGTATAGAATGACGATCAAGGATTTAGGTTTATTGAATTGCGGAAATTTGAAATTGAGGTTGATATGAAGAAAAGTGCTATGAAACACCTTACTGACTTCGTCTCCACTTTTTTTTACCTTTTTTATTCCTTGTGAATTGTGAGGAGTATAAGAATGACGATCAAGGATTTAGGTTTATTGAATTGAGGAATTTTACTAGAGTAATTACCTCTTCTTTCTGTTTCTTCTCGTTTGTTTTTTTGGTCTTAAGGTGATGCAAATGGGGATCATTCATGTATTTATGTTTATTGAATTGCGGAATTTTGAAATTGAAGTCGATACAGAGAAAGTTCTGTCGAAAACCTTAGAAATTGTAAGAATGCCTGAGGTCGATTGAATTTTAGGTTTTAGTTATTTTTGCGGCCGAAAATAGGAGCTGATCAGTGAAGGCTTCTTTTGCATTGTATTGACTTGAGGTCTTACAAGCTGAGCTTTACAAATGAAATCTTTGATGTCTGTGATAGCTAATGCCTCTCGTCAATTAGCTTTTAGGTTTTAGTTGATTTACGACCGAAAACTAGGAACTGATCAATGAAGGCTTCTTTCGGATTGTATTGACTTGATGCTTACAAGTTGAGCTCTAAAAATGAGGATATTAGGTGTTTGCGATAGCTAATGTCTGTGCTCAATTGAACTTAGGTTTTAGTTAATTTATGACCATTAAATAGGAGCTAAACAATGAAGGATCTGTTCTCATTGTAATGATTTGTTGCTTACAAGCTGAGCTTTAGAAATGAGGTTCGTGGGCATTTGTGATTACTCCTATTCTATTTACTATTGGAGGTTTCAACAAAATTCTGCCTTGTTATATAGTTTGGTTAGTAAATGCTATCTTCACCTCATTTATACCGGTCTTTTTTGACGTTGATGGTGAACTTTGACCAACTAATCTCTCCGTATAAAATAGATGTAAACTGTTAAAGGTAGAGTGTCGGAGTAGCCACTTAAGATTTATCAAAACTATAGTTCTAATATATTTTCTAGAACTTGTATCTATTGTTTCCTGTTAGAAAATAGTAGTCAATAGGGAATTTTGTTAAAGAACGAAAATACAAATGAGATGAAGAGAGTGGTCTTTTGAGGGTAATTCCGTGCAAGTCTCCTACTATGTTTATTTATCAGTTATCACTTCCTTACCAACAAATTAAATGGAGTTGACTATTTTTTTGTTCGGAGAGGTTTTGTGAAAATTTACTGATTAGTTTTCTTTTGGTTTCACAGACCTCTTTTTGTGGTAGATTCTATTGTCACTGATGTATTTGTAAAATGTAGTGCAATCCCCGGTGGAGTGTAGGATTAGTTACTGACCTGATATCTGTCCATAAGTATTGTAGAGGACTAAAATGACACATTGTGTAATGCCATGGGTTGTATGTTTGAGGTTGAAGGTGCAATCAAAATTATACAATAATCTGGGAGACAAACTTGTAGCGAGTTGATTTTTTTTTTTTGTTATCCTCCATTTATATGTTTCTATTCTAAAATTATGCTAATTAATTAATTTTTTTGTTACAAACTTAGGCTGCTAGGCTGCAGAAATTGTACAGCAAGTGGGAAGATGATCCTGATATTGGTTTTGTAATGATGAAGGTAGCTTGGATTATCGTTTTTCTCATGTGTTTTTATATTTGAGAGTTGTGTTGGACTCTTAATTCCCATTGGTTTGAATATATGAAGGGCAGTGGCAGGGCGTTTTGTGCTGGTGGTGATATCGTTACACTATATCATCAAATTAGTGAAGGTTTGTCCTAAATTGGCATTTGACGCAAAGATTTAGTCTGTTATATATTTTCTAAAACTTTCCATTGATTTGGTTGTCATGTTGCTCCTTGTAACTTTCATAAATTCCGCCTTTATTGACAAATTTTCTTGTCCTATTACTATACAGGGAAAATAGAAGCCTCTAAAGAGTTCTTTAGGACACTATATACGTTCATGTACCTACTTGGCACATATTTAAAGCCTCATGTGAGTCCTTTGTTCCCTTAATTGTCTCACTGTTGCTTTCTCACCCGAGGTGTCTGTTCCATGCTGAAAGTTCTTGTGATAGTGTGTGTAGCGTTAATGTGTTCTTTGTTTCCTGTAGATTTGACTTTTGAAAGGGGGTGAACAGTTGAAAATATTTGTGTACTTAAGAGTAATATGTGATTTTCTACCAGGCAGCTAGAATGGCATGTATGGGTTGTAGATGGAACAACTATTCAATTGATGAGTTTGCATATAGGTCAATTCAATTTAGATCTCGGCAATCACTATTTATTTTAAACAAAGTGAAAAGAGAGTTCCATTTCGGTATGGATTTGGAGCTACTCAACTATATCTAGTTCCGCAATTGGTATGATATTCAGCTTTGATGAATAATTAGGTGTAGATATTGTTGATTGTGATACCTTACACCACTATCACCTTTGATGATAAGGTTCCCATGCAACACCTATCGACTTGCAACAGCGATATATGCAGTGCATCAAAAAGCCTTGCCTATTAGGGAGTAAGAGGGGCCACATGCACGCAACATTGTTCTTGTGTTCTCAATTTGCTAATCTAGATGACCTATAATGAAAATTGCGTTAGTATAGCATAGTAGCATCTTTAAATTCTACTTCATAATATAAGAAGCGCAACCATTTTAGTGAAGCATCATCCTTAGCAAGTCATTGGTTCTGTTGGAAATGAATGAAAACTCCTTTATCGACTTTCTGTATAAAAATTAGAAGTTTCTAGACTTTCTACTTAATGCTTCATTTATTGTTATGTGCTTTGAAAATATTTGGTAGGTAGCCCTTCTGAACGGCGTAACTATGGGTGGTGGAGGAGGTGTTTCAATTCCTGGAACATTCCGTGTGGCAACTGACAAAACGGTACCGTGTGTTATTTTCTATTCTAATACAGTAATACTTCTCAGCTTCATCATTTATTTTATAAACATAAAATGCAAGTCCCGTGGGGTATGTTATTATGGTTAGTTCCAGGCCTGAATCTTCTCTTTATTGTCTTAGGTTTTTGCTACTCCAGAAACTATAATTGGATTTCATCCTGATGCTGGGGCCTCCTTTTACCTTTCACATTTACCTGGGCACATTGGTGAGATTAACTGTGTTCGGCGTTTTCTGTAATGCTCTTCTGTGTCTTTATTCTCTTGAATTGGCAGTAGATTCAATACATGTTTATAGTCTATCTTTATCTTTGTTTTCTTTCTGTCATGGATTTAACTTATGTTGGTTTGTTTAGTAGGGAAGGGCTTGCTTGGACTAGGGGATTTGGACTTTGGAGGGAAAGGAAGGGGAGGGGGAGCAAGGGAAATAAAATCCCTTGTTTGGGTAAGGAGGAGGGGAATGGAGGGCAGGAATTTGGAGGGATCCATTTTCCCTCCTCGCAAGGCAAATCAAAAACCATAGGAGACAATTGGAGGGAAATTGTATCTAAACGCCCATACTCCAGTCCCTTCCCTTCTCTTTTCCCCTATCCTCATGCCCTCCCTTTTCCTCCTATTTTGCTATCCAAATTCCAAACAAGCCCTAGGTGAAGTGACTAGTAACTGACTACCAATGAAGGGAATGTTACTATTTCATATTTCTTTTTCCTTTGATCCTTTTCCTGTTCAATTGTGTCATATAAAAGAGATGATATAATATTATTGAGATTTGAGCTGATGACAGTTCAGAGAGTAATTTGTTAGGAAATGTAGCTCATTTTATTGTTTTTATGCTTCTACACTCTAATTTTATATCAGTGTGAGTGTTCATATTCATATGGGTTCTCTCTGGCAAATAAGCTCTTTGAAATTTGGCTAGTTGATTAAAAGAGTGTTCATTTGTTTTAAAGGCGTTTCACTCTGTAAAGTAGCTAACATGTTACCAAGTACCTAAAAAACGTGTTACCGAATGAGTATCTTTATTCAACATAGCCTTACCCGACTCAAACTTGTCAGAAAAATTGATCATAAGGTGTACAAGCTGAATTTATGTCAACTAATTCTTATTAAAATGCATGCTCGTCAAGATTTGCTTATGCATTTGAAACATTGATGTGGAAAATCTTTCCATGAACCAGAAATTTTCTTGTCTTTAGTTCACATTTTGAGAATTTTGATTTAGCTACGAAAATGTAGTTTGGACCCTTCTGTTGATGCAATTGTTTATGCATAATTTTGGTGTAATTATGTACGACACCGTAAATTGCTTGTTTGCTGGACCGGTTAATCTAAACTCTAAATGACATCTTGATCGCATATGCTTCCATACGGTTTTTTCTAGGTGGGATGGTTACTTCATTGTCTAATAAGAAGTGATGAGCCGTTGTGAAATCTGCTTTCGTTGTAGGGGAGTACTTGGCTCTGACTGGTGAAAAACTCAGCGGTGCCGAGATGCTTGCGTGTGGGCTTGCAACACATTACTCCCTCAGTGTGGTATGTTCTGATAAATTTTATTCTCACTACTGATGTTATTTATATCAGTGATGTGAATGGTTGAATTATTTTCTTTTTTCTTTGAGCATCTCAGAAGCTTCCTCAACTTGAAGAGCATTTAGGCAGTCTGGCCACCAATGATTTTTCTGTCGTAGATACATCTCTACAAGAATTTTCTGACGTCGTGCTTCCTGACACTATGAGTGTATTTCACAGGTTAGCTGTACTTTGCGAGTTTTGATCTGGCTTCCTGCAGTCCATAATTTAATTGCGAAGTAGCAAATTTTTTTACCGGGCTACAAAATCTATACTGTTCAACTCCTTGACTGATTAAATGGCTGCAAAATGAAACAGTGAAAAATGAGACGAGAATACTTGTAAATTGTAACAAGGTTCTGAGCTTTTTTCTGGATCTCTGCTAGAATACAGGGATTGTGGTTTAGGAAGCTCATAAACAATGAAGTTGGTCCCTCTTCCACCTGCTGATTAGCTCCACATCTATGAAAAGTGACTGGTTTTGTTAGTTGAAGTGTTGGCTACGTCAATGCATTATCACAAATTTGCAAATATCTCTGATTTACCTCTCCATGTGTCTGCTTGTCTTTCATCATATCACTCTTTTATTACTGCACACGATATCATATCCTGTATGTTATAAAGAGACTCCTACGGTCCTGTCTAAGATGGGTTAGGGTGCCACTGAGGAAGTACATATGTATTTGATGGCTCGACAGTTGATATGTAGTTAGGCAAGAATGTGTCGATGTTCTTCATGAAACATAGTGGAGTAATCTTGCCATATCATAGACTCATGGTAGTCTTCCGCGGTGATACCATCAGCCATGATACAGCTGCTTGCCACTGCTTCTGAATGAGATCTGACTATAGATGCCCAATTTTAATTTTTTTTCCTTCATTGTACACCAATTCCATATTGCATTATACCAATTCTGTTCCTTTATCATGTTGTTCAGGTTGGAGACACTTAACGAATGTTTCAGCCAAGACACTGTAGAAGAAATAATTGATTGTTTGGTAAGTCAAAAGTCAAAACTGAGATATTACTAACAAGCATGCATACCTATAACCTATCCATTTGTCACCTATGTTACTTCGACTCTTCTAATTCCCTCACGTACCCGTGTCCGACACTCGATACTCGGACAAGGGTATGACACTTCGACACCTCGTTTTAAACCAAAATATGCATATTTTTCATAAAAATGGCCGAGTCCGACTCTTGGACACGCACCCGTGTCGGATCCTTCTAAACGAGTCTGAGCAACACAGTTTGTCACCCCACTCTTTTACTAGGAAATGCTCTTGTTTTATTAGAGTATGCTAAAATCTATTTCCTGTTCTATTGAGCCTTTTCATTTTAGAGTTTTAAGTCAAGTATTAAGCATACATGGGTACACATCTACACATTTGTTCCCCCTTCTGTCCTTCACTCTCTTACTAGAAAATTTTCTTGTTTTTAAATGAAGTATACTACATTACTACAATCTACTCATTTCCTATTCTGTAAAGCTTTTTCAATTGAGAGTTTAAGTTATTGCTTGGCTAATGGCTGTTTATGTTATATTGTTATATTGCAAACACGTGTGGTTCCTCCTATGGGGCATCTTGATTACTTTTGACATTCTTTTGCTATTGCCTCTCTTTTGATAGTGCAACAAATGTAAATTATCACAAACCCAGTTGTGCTGTCTAGGGAAAAGGAGATACTTTTAAGAGTGCTTTTTGCTTTTTACATTGTTGTTGATCAGTCTAATAGCGAGTACTCTTGGCGATTTCAGTATCAAGTCATTAATGTGATTCTTTTCCACTGTGGCTTAGGAGAATGAGGCAACCAAAACTGATCATGCATGGTGTGCTTCCACATTAAAGAGGCTACGGGAGGTGTCGCCATTGAGCTTGAAGGTTTCCTTGAGATCAGTGAGTTCTTTCTGTCATTCTTGATTTCATGGACTCACCAGTCACCAGTCCACTCCCCTTCCCCAAACCAAAAATGGAAACGCCCAATAGAAGAAGTTTATCTTTCATCTATTTGTCTCATTCTCACTTTACACATATTTACATGTACTCTTTTTTTTTTTTTTTTTTTTTTTTTTTTTTTTTGACCCCAGATTAGGGAAGGTCGATATCAGACTCTTGCTGAATGTCTTGAGCGTGAGTACCGGATGTCACTTCAAGGAATCTCTGGCAAGGTTTCAAAGGACTTCCGTGAGGTATTAATGTTATTAGGCTTTCTCTGTATACCTTAACTCTATCTCTATCATTCTCATTATGTTTACATTCATATTTAAATAGGGTGTCCGTGCACGAATGGTGGATAGGGACTTCTCACCCAAGGTACATCAACTTTCACCAGTTATGTTATTGGTTATCTTTTCTTTTCTAATTTTAATACTAAAGGGTACAGAAACATGATTTTCTTTTATGACGGCCACATATGCAATGATTAACACCCCCTTATATAGTAAGATACGGTAAAACCATTCATAGAAGATACCTATAATCATGTCATAAATTATATTTAGTAGTAATTAGTAATTACTAAAATTCTCTTTTGTCAAGGTACTTGGGTCAAATAACATGCGCTTTTACAATAATACTAATGCAACATGGTATGCACAAGTATTTTTGTATTTTTTTTAATTGATAGATTAATTTGTTCATATTGGAGTTTGTAAAAGTTTCGAAGTTTCTAATAATAATAATGTGTTGTTGCTTCTTTCAAGTGGGATCCGCCAAGCTTGGACAAAGTCTCTGAGGATATGGTGGATCAATATTTCTCCCCTCTTAGCGATTCTGAACCAGAACTAGAATTACCTACAAAACAACGAGAAGCGTTTCCTTGATTGTGAAGAGTGGTAACTATTCGAAACTTCACCATTATTGTGGAAGTATGTCTTGCAAAATCTTTATGGCCTTGCCTGTGTTAAGAACATGTTCCTACCATTCATTAATAAAGAATACGAAGTAATTTTCCCCACTAACTGTTGATCTAGTTGCCCTTTCTTGTTTATACTTTGTTTATCCGTCATGAAAACTAATGTCATTTACACCAATTGATGCAATTAGCATCCAACAAGGCTACAGTTTTTTGTTTTGCTGTGAAACAAGCCTAACTCAGAAGGTCAGTGCAATTGGGATAGGATCCTCTCTTTTTTTTGGAGCGGTCCATTTCTTTTTACATGAGCATTTTATAGTATGTTTTCCGTCTCACATCATCGTTCCATTAGGGTTCAGGATAAAATCTGAACTGTTTAGCTCCATTTCTTAAGAAAAATGGAGAGGATCCCATTTGTGTTGTTACAAATACATACAAGGGGAGGCTACTACTATGGAAGTAAGAAAAAGACTTCGTCTAATCGAACCACAAATATTATTCAACATCCGTAACTTCATCATAACCCGAAAAGCGAGAAATAAAACGCACAGTGAAAAAATGTAGATAAAAAAATATTCCGATTTCCCTTGTTTCTTCAACTTACACAGGTTGGATCTCAAGACCTGTTCTCTTGTGATGACCATCTCTTTCAGATGATGATGATGATGATGACAGACGGCTGTCAGAAACCATTTCCTGTGGTGGTGGAGGGTTCAACACAGTTGTCGGAGTTGTAGGATTTTCTGATAGCCTTCCCTTCATTTCTCGGTGTTCCTGGCATAAGGCGCAACAGTGCATGCAACAGTGCACCAGGCAGGGGTCACAGGGCGAATTCTGTAATGACAATGGCCTCACTCAGCAGTCAGCAGATATACATAATTCTGAAATATAATTTACAGGCATTCTGCCTTGTAGGAGTTCTATGCTGAAGTTTATGGATGGAAGCAGGTCTGGCAAAACTGACCCGACTTGAAAGATACCTGAACAAAACAACTTAAAACAGACACCCTGAAAGTCTGAAACTAACTCACCCCGAGAGACGAGCCCTTTCCGAAATGATTAAACTTGACTCATTCATAATATGCTCAATCTACATAAATCTTTAATTCTCATGACCTAATTTAGACTATTAATTGCCTAAAATGACCCAAACATGAAATGATCGGTTAGCCGACTGAATAATTTGTACGCCCCTTACCTCGAGGTGATACTTCCTCTGCAACTCCTCTCTAAACAATCCGTTGTAAATTCCACATATCCACCAGGCAAATAACAAACCTTCACCGAAAAGACGGATAGTGTTTGGATCCATATAACCATTGAAGAAGGCAACCAAGGCCGCAATAGCAATGCCACCTTCAACGCAGATTCCATGACAGATGCATGGGTTCGTCCATGGTACTTCTTCCTTCAATCTATTAATGTTGCGGCCGAATAATACACAAGGGCAAAACAATCCTGTCATACCTGCAAGAACGACAGCCAAGCAAGCAATGACCGAGATTAGGACATGGTGAGTCCAATTCCGCGTTGAGTATAACTGATACTTACAACTTTCAGGATCCTGAGCACATCCGCAAATTCCACTCGTCCATGCTTCATCGGACGGGGTTTCAAACCCATCAGGTAAAGGTTGGCCGCATTCCGGACATCTCCTAACGTTTAACTGTCAAATGATGCATTAATATATCATCATATCGACACACGACACAACATATTGAGTGACGATACATACACAAAAAACAATCTTACATCGTGTTAAAAACATAAACAGACTAACTATTTTTAGACGAGACTATAATGAAAATACTGTCGATATTATCAGCGATCAATGTATTACGACCAATCAAAGACGCATGGATCAACGCTATTGTAATTACTTGATCTAATAGATAAAAATCATTTTAATTGAGGATGGTAAATAATAATTAATAAAGACCTGAGGAACATTAACAGGTTGATTAAGCTCTCCCGGGGTAATCTCGACAGCGTCGAGCTCCTTTGTTAGCTTCACATATGATGGATTTCTCTCCCCCATGTTGCTGCAATTCTTTACCTCTTAAAAATACTCTGAAAGTTTAAAAAAAAAAATGTTTAAATCGTCTGAATTTTGTATGTAGATCAGACAATGCTTATTTCAGGGCTTATTTCAGAGTGGAGTACATCAGCAAAGTTCGGTTGTTGAAATTCTATAATTAGCAAACACTAAACTGACTTAGATGTGTGTTGAATCCTTCTTGGTATATTGCCACTCCTACTGCTAATTAAATTAAAATGATTTTACTAATTTTCATTATTTGAGACGGTCTCTTGGTATGCGGAGCTGACCATATAATTTAATAGGGTAAGTGCATTAGTTTTATGCGTCAGTCTCAAAATTTTAATACTATGGACTGTTCGTAGTATAGACTGTGTATACATGATTTACTAATTTTCATTTGAGACCGTTTCTCATGCGTTATATTAGTTTCATGTGTTGGTCTCAGATTATAATAGTACACACGGTTATAGATACGTACAAGGGTATGTATGTAAGAGGGTGAGATCCGACATAAACACAAGTAGATAATTAGATATTCATACAAAAATAATGAAATTTGAGAATTGACATTATTATTGTGATCTTATTAATTAATTAATGAACTCTAATAATTTATCTATCAGGAAAAACTAGTAACTTGCCCTAATATTATTATAAGACAATATAAACTCACTCCTAATATCACCATATGCATGCACAGGGTGATTTATTCAAAAATATCCTAATTCCTAACATATAAACTCCTAATTTATTAGATTATAAATAAACTTGATTAATCCAATGCTTAAGAAGTCGGGGCAGAGGCGGCAGAGCAGTATTGGTTAACAAGCCTTACGACAAGTGGGGCCTTGGCGTTCTTAAGAGCAGAACAACAACCAGAACTCATGGAGGCCTTGTGAGTCGACAAGAACGTACGGAAATCATCCACGCAAGGACTCAAGTTACCGTGAGCGGGAACTTGAGGAGCGGACGTTGGCGACAGAGACGGAAAATGTGGGTGTGGAAAGTGAGGATGATGGAAATAAGGGCGTGGTATGAAATAAGGGTGTCTCCAAAACCATTGTTGTTGATCATATAAGTCGTTTTTTGTTTGTGCGTCGACTTGTTGTTGTTGTTGAGCAAAAGCAATTGATGAGATGGCTAGAATAGCCAGGACTACCATAATGGTCTTCATCTTTTTCGGGTTTTGAGGTTTGTGAGTTGCTGGTGTTTCTGAACTCGTTTGGAGGTGAGTATTTGGAGGAAGGATTAGAGGGGTTTATATAGTTATGTTAATAGAGTTGGTCTTCTAATCATCCTCTTCGAAATCAATTTAATCAATTTAATTTGTTAAAGATAAAAGATTAGATAACATGTTTAGTTGCTAATTGAGACTCTTCTTCCTCTTCTTCTTCTTCCCGTCAAATGATCAAATTTTAGATCATTATATAATTGGTGATTGGTTCGTAGACGGGTATTAAATATGATTCCAGTTGATAATTAAGATATCGAAAATAAACTAACAGCTAAAAGATCAAGTGTTTAACCATAGTAAAAAGATTAATTTCCATTATGATAACTGATAAGAATTCACAGCTAGAAGATCGAATATTTTGATGAATTTTCCATTAATTAAAGATTTATAATCCGTAACTCCATTATGAGTTATTGAGTTGTGAGAGGAGTCCCGGTACTACGAGTTTCTACAAAATAATTAAACGGAGTATAAATCAGTTAAAATATACAATAAAAGTATACTCTGTATTTACTAATGATCAAAATATTCCTATGCAAATTAGTTTCAGAACTATAATAATTCATACATTAATTTATTGTATAAAATAAAGAGTTTTTTTGGCAAACACTACCTAACATTTGTCTCATTTTCAAAAACACTACCTAACATTTTTAATTTTGCAGAAAACTACCTAAAGTTTTTTTAATTTTGTCTAAAACTATCAAACCTCAATCAATGGTGAAATAAGTCAATTTTTTGGTCATTGACCAATTTCACACGTGAGAACTCATCTGACTACCTTTCCCTCCAATTCTTTTTGCTGTCTATTTTTTTCCCTCCAAAAACACCAAATAAAAGCCCAAGGCACTCTAATTACCTTCTTTCTTCATTTCATCTCTCCTCAATCTAATTATGTCTGCCACTAAAAAATTGTTGTTGTGACATTTCAATAATGTCTATTTATTTGCGCCTGTTACCCGAAAATTGAACAACATTTTCTGGATTTCAAAGACATTCATAATTGTTGTCCAAAATAAGGCTTCAAAGCCATTCATTTCATAGACGAAGTAGGCATACAAAGAGAGCAAAATATTACCTTCATAAGCAGATTATTGGAGACTATGGCTTAATGGAAAGTGTAGGAGGATTAATGGAAAGTGATGTCTGGAAGAGTTAAGAAGTACAGAAGAGGATTTAGGTAAGAATTAGTGAAGGTAATGAGTCAGGAAGGATATTTTGATTTGAAATAGGAAAAAAAAAAAGAAAAAAAAGTAATAATGAGTCCTCACGTGTAACATTGGTCAATGACCAAAAAATTGACTTATTTTACAATTGATTGGGTTTTGGTAGTTTTAGACAAAAACTAAAAAACATTAGGTAGTTTCCCGCAAAATTACAAATGTTAGGTAATATTTTTGAAAATGAGACAAATGTTAGATAGTGTTTGCCAAAAGACTCTTCTATCAAATATAAAGTTGGTAGGGGAGACTTGGGAGTTACTGAGAGTGAGAGGGTGAGGTAGGGGCTGAGTAAATTGGTAAAAGTGTAGGGTTTGGTCATTTATAATCTGGATTAAATAGGGTTTGCAATGGGTATAGGGCTGACAAATTTGGCCCATTTATGCAATGGGTATAGGGCTGACAAATTTGGCCCATTATTTAAATGACATTCACTTAATTAGCACATCAGCTGTTTAACTACGACTTATACACGACAGAAATGGCGGTCGATAAGCAATTGAGCATATAGATATCGTCTTAGATCGGGTTATACGAGTCGGGTGAAAATAAAAGTATATTCGTATGAGATAAGGGTCAGTTTAGGTTTCGTGCACGGGTCAAAATGAGTTTGTGAAGCATATTTTCACTTTTTTTTTAATCCCGTGAAGATTGTGTATAAGTCAAAAAGAGTTTCTTATGCCATTTTGTTTTTACAATTTATTAAATTCAATTTTAAAAAAAAAAAGATATACTAAATTTAATATTAATAATTTAATCATATTCATTGCTTAAATTTTTATATTTAACAAAATTAAGTTTCTATAAGAATCATCTTAAAATGAATAGATATTAAAGTTATATACAACTTAAATTTTAATTGTGTTTTTGTTTGTAATCAGCAGTTCATTACTACAATTAGTATTTATATACTCCCTCTGTTTCGGTTAATTGTTGTCCTTTGGTTTTGGCACAAAGACCAAGGAAAGAGGAGGCGGTCAATTACTAAATAACAAGTGGACACAATTTAGTGTGAATGATCAAATTGCTCATTAAGTTTATTCTCAAAAAAAAAAGAACAATTGACTGAGATACCCCAAAATGGAAAAGACAACAATGATCGGGACAGAGAGAGTATGTTTTATGTTCACATTCAAGATAACCTTATTTTTTACCCGGTCTTGACTAAACTTGCACGACTTCTAAAAAAATGAACGAGTTTGACTAAACGAAACACGAGTTTAACAATTTGCACGGGTCTGCAACTATACATACCGGTTCACTTTTACTAATTTTGTTTTATTTCCATCCGAAAAAATTGGCTTCATATTAAAGTCGTTTTTTTTATGTCGCCCTAGTAGCATGACAAAATAGTAACTTAAATCTACCTTCTATTAAACCAATAACATTTCCTCAATTCTCCTTGATCCACGTCATTATCGGCAGCATAATTTTTTATTTATTTTTTAAAAAATTCCCAATTGACTAAACGGTTATGAAACTCAATTGTTTTTCAATTTATCAACAACAGCCATAGTCAATATTGTTCCAGTTAGTCTTGCTGAAAAAGGGTCGGAACAAGTGACGGGTAATGTCACTCACAAAACGGATAGGGGGACAAGGTGGGGTCACTCCCATGTGCTTCCCTCTCTCCTCTATTTGGGTCATTT
>LHUT01004795.1:5779-17132 GCA_001412135.1 Silene latifolia subsp. alba | reverse complement strand
TTGGTAGAATGTGAATTCTCATTAAGCACACGCTGAACCGAATACAACAAGTCACGTTAAGTTACAAACACTTCCAGGGAATTAACAACTTTTACAAAGTCCCTCACTACAATGTTCACTACATCAAACCGAGAGCAAAGTCCTAGCAACCAACCATTCTCTAGTCCTATGAATAGAGAATGGACTACAGATTAATTCCTGAACAGAAAATGGACTACAGATTTTAAATCCCAGCACCTGAACATTGAAAATTAGTTACTCTGAACAATAGGTATGATAGCTGCACAAATACTGCTCCAATGAAAGTAGTACGCTGTGTTACTTGAACTCAACTACGGGTGCGAGACACAGAGTTCTGGACTTGTCATGACACAAATTTTCAGACATGGGGACTCTATCTTAAAATGAGGTCACGGGTACAGCTGTACAGAGGCACATCTTCAAAACATAAATTTGAGAAAGAAATGTGAAATATTGGGTTATTTAGAGTGAAATCACGAAATGCATAGATGTACGAGGCACAAGGCTTAATATCGTCAAATACCACACTCTTATACTCTCGTTCAGGGAATCCATCTTGCATATTCTACTAGAAGTGTCAAACTAGCAAGTGTCAGGTAAGAATTCCATACCCATATTCTATTTCCTGCATCTACTTTTTCTCAACACCCATCAAATTCTTGACTAAGGTTCACAGCCAAAAAACGCAGAATCAGTTGACTACTCATCCACAAATGGTCAACAGCAGAAACATAGTAGAGCAGAACTCCCTCACAAGAGCTTAATTAAAAGTCAGAACAATGGTACATTTGGCTTGTGAATACAATATTTAAACAACAATGCTCAGAAGTTGGAATCAACCCTATGGAACAACTCGTTTTCAGAACTTTGTAGCTTTAAAGAGGTAACTAATACCATTAAGTAAAGAATTATGGCTTTCTGCATTCAAGAATAAAGCAACACGAGCATACCAATAGAAACTCAAAACAAGAGAGGCAAAGCAAGAAAAGGCTGTCTGTAGCGACAAAAACATGAAGATGCTTGTCAGTCTTTTAAACAATATCACAGACTACCCACTAGATAACTTTCAAAATATTTGTTAAGTTATCAAGAAACCTATCGAATCAGAAGGTAAGAGTCTGGATTTTGGACATACTATTGATAACGAAAGGTATATACTATTAAGCCCAGACCCTAGCAAATTGTTCTACGTATAGTTATCTTGGGTTAACTTAAAGAAAAGTGAAAGAGTGAAGTCACGCAGCTTTAAACGTCCTACAAATATTTAGAAGCAGAACATGAAGGGATATCTGATTACATCTAAGAAAATAAACTGAGACTATTTAATTTTTGGATATCCCACACATTATATTCCTAAAATAGAGCAAAGTCAGACCTACTTACACCAGCTAGTTCGTGTACTACGGTTTAATAGTTAAAAGCAATTTATTCCTCCCAAAAGGCACCTAATCCACTAGCACTGGAGTGAAGATCTTGGATTTTGCATAACAACTTCCATTCCTCTTTTAAAGCAAAGCGAATTGTAAGGAAACTATTCACAACCTAAATGAGGAAATGCAAACGATAGACTGTCTTACTTTGTCTTACAGAAAATAGTCATATTTGATGATCTGATTGCCTTGCAAAAAATAGTGTTCACTAATCCACCTTCAGCTTCAAAAACCATAACTTCAAGCTCAGTGCAGGTTGAATGACGGTTGAAACTATAAGCGATATACCTGAGTCCTCCCCAGCAAGCCCCACCACCCCTTTCGCCACTCTTCACCTATGCACCAGCACCCCTTTCGCCTCCCTCCACCCGAGAAACACCATCCCTTTCATCGCTGTCAACCCCAAACCTGATCACTCCTTCTGCCGCCCTCTATCCAGACCCTAAGTCCATCCCTTCCACCCCCCTTCACCTAGCACCCCAACCTCACCTTCACCACCATTCTACCCCAGCGACACCACGATTACCACCACAAGAACACAGCTTCTCAGATCTGGAGGGAGGTCGTGGCGAAGGTGGTGCAAGAAGAGGTGGTTCAAGGAGGGTGTGTGAAAAAGGTTGGAGGTGCGGTGGTGTAGGGAGATCAAGGAGGTGGTGGCTTGAGGAGGTTGAGGTGCGTGGTGATGGTGGTGTAAGGAGGAGCACAGAGGCGGTTGGTTTCAAAATGGTGGAGTTCAGGAGAGGAAATAGAAGGTGGTGGTGGAGTAACGAGGTGGCCGGTGACTGATGTTTATGATAAGCAGAAGAGGTGTAATGGTGGGAGGAATAAGGTGGTGACGGTGTTAATGACGGATAAAACCCAACATGTTATGACATCTTCTAAAATATATATTGTGCAACATTCATGTGAAACAGAGGAAGTATTCAATATCACTTCACTTTATTACTTAACTATATTTTTGCTAAAACCCAACAGTAGAGTTCCCCAGCAAATCACCTATCTCATATTTGAACAGACAACAGATTGGTCCTTCACCTCAAGCCGAAGGCGAAATACAGGTTCAAAAGTTCATATGCTTTCTGCATCATAATCAGCAGATTGCATTACTGGTAAACTTCATGTTATTATCAGCTACTCAGAAATTAGGGAAGGTGCCCTCAATGATACGTGAATCAAAGTGATTTGACAAGGCAGAAAATATTTGAATAGTGAATGATTGATAAATGGCCCTGGGGTATATAAACACAACATTGGGAGTAGTCATATTTTGCGTACTAGAAGTTCTTATACTAGTGAGTCGTTTTGTTTAATTTAAGAAACATTACTCCAACAAGGCAAGGCCATAAGAGTCTTTACCAAATCTAGCAACAAGGGGACACAAAATGAAATTCCCTCCATTCCAATCATTTGTTTATTTTTCTACTCTTTATAATACAAACATATGAGGCATATTTTAATCAAAGGTTAAACAAATGATTAAATGGAGGAAATACTCCTCATAAATAACAAAAACAGTAAATAAATGATTGGGGCGGAGGGAGTAGAAATAAAAGTGAAACCTTGATAGCCTCCTTGATAATTGGCTCATGAGAGGGGTTGAAGAAGAAAGCTCTGGTTTCACGTCTTGTTGACAATTTCAGTTTACTTGGTGGTGGTAGAAACTTTTTGGTCCAAATATTTGTGGTTGTAAGCTGCAATCAAAGGTTTCTAACTAATTATCCAACATATCTGTGACTACAATACAATACAATACAGAAAGTAGTGGAGTGCAAAAGCTTACTTGTGGGCAAACTGGAAACGAGATTTGTACAAGATTTGACATATTTTCTTCAACAATTTTTCGCACTCTAAAATGCTCAGCTCTCCTTTTCTTTTGGGTGTAATTGATGAGTATTTTGTTATCCTGGACTAGATCCTAATTCCTACCTGGGAACTGGAAACCAAAACAGTGTCCGTGTGCCGTGTCCTTGTACGTCGCCGTGACAAACATAAACGGACTTTCCAATTCTACACACTGACGCAGTGTACAAAACTACCTATTCCTTAAATTCGTATCCTAACTCGACTCGTATGCAAACTAAGTCTTGATTCAGACATGCCTTTTTGATCTGAAATAATAAGACGAGATTTTATAACCATTTTACAATTAAATGTGACNNNACATATGTCTGTCTGAAAAATAAGACGAAAAGTGTCCGTCTGAAACAAGAATTTGTGAAACTAAAGATATGATGCGAAATCTGAATCGACTCGAACAAGTTTATCCTGACTCGATGTTTACTATTGCAAACTAATCATTATTATCCATATATAACTTGATAGTAATAGACTTAAAAATGACTCGATCCCATATAACCAGAATTTTTACAAATCTGAAAATGTCCCGGCTCGAACTCAACCCGATTGACCCGTTTGCAGGTCCAGCTACAGTAAATCGACTGTTCAGCGGGCATTGCAAGAACTGCGCGACTACAAACAGTAAATCGACTGTTTCTCTTGGTCGATCGACTTATCTCCAGTTTGGTCAAAAAATGCTTCATAATTTCGGCCCATTACTCCTTATATTATTTAAGAGGGACTTAATAAACATTATTAGGTTCAACAACTCTCCTATAGGACCGTCTTATAGTATAAGACGGGTCCAATAGAAGAATAAGCCCAACAAGAGTTAAAATCAAAAACAAAAAAACTTGACAATACGACATCTCATCTGCCAAAACTCAAGCATAAAAGCACTTTGAACCTTTACCACCCACCGGCCATCACCTCTCCCACAACCGCCTCATCCACCGCACCTTTGTCACTGCCGCCTCTCCCACTGCCCGTACTGCCCTTGTTCTCACCATGCCATTATCCATTTTGTCACCTTTGTTCGGGTCTTCCTCTTCTTTTATCAAGCAACTTATTAGGAAGATATTATCTATTTATATATTCGGTTGCGATATTTTAGCGATATTATTGTGATTGTATTTACACTATGCCTTGTAACTATATAAGCCACCTTTGGCTCATTAATAAAATCAAGCCTTTCCCTTATACGTTCTTAACATGGTATCAGGGATCTCACACAAAAACAAAACCCTAACCCTAAAACACACCTAATCACGAAAATCATCAAAATTTCAGCCATGCCCGAAGACGATGACTCCACAGCCACAAAAATCGACCCTTCCAGCCCCTATTTCCTAGGATCTCATGATGTTCCTAGTGCAAAAATATCTAATGTTATGTTGACTCGATACAACTATCAAGATTGGCAAAAATCAATGAGAATGTCGCTCAAATCGCGACGCAAATTCGGTTTTGTCGATGGTACTCTCAAGAAGCCTACCGACCCGGTGACTCTCGACAACTGGGAGGTCGTTCATTGTACGCTTGTACAATGGATTCGGAATATGATTGATCCGTCGTTATTGCCTACTATACCATATGGCGAGGACGCATCAGTACTTTGAGCCGATTTGAAGGCTCGCTTCTCCGTCGTCGATGGCTCCTTGATTCACAGCCTCAAAACTCAACTCAATGCGTACAAACTAAAGGTATGGATGTTACCACTTATTTTGGAAAATTACAATCTCTATGGGATGCTTTAATTATTCATGAACCGCCATTTGCGTGCAAATGTGGAGACTGTAATTGCAAAATTGGAAGGGATGCTGTTAAGCGCTTGGATAATGAGCGTCTTCATCAATTTTTTATGGGATTAGATAGCACTTTATATGGTAACATTCGTTCCCAACAATTTCAACTCGATCCTTTACCGAGTCTTAGTCATGCTTATCATGTTGTATTGCAAGAGGAGCGTCTAAGGGCCAAAACCATGCCCTCGGATGTTAATGATGTCGCTGCATTCGCTGTCTCTTCCTCTCGCCCCTCTACAGATTGGCGTGCTCAGCGAGAGAAGGAGCGGGGTGAGCGGCACCGGGAACTTATTTGTTCTTATTGTGAAATGAGGGGTCATGATGTTGTTGGTTGCTTCTTCAAAAGTCACCGTTTTCCTTACTGGTGGGGCGACAGACCGCGTACTATTGCCGAATATAAACAGTACCGGGCTGCACGACGATCCGGGTCTGCTACTAGTTCAGGCCGCGGGTCCTCAAGCACGGCTGGTCCTGATCCTATTGTTCATGCTAACAATGTGACGGTTGGAGTTTCTGCTCATTCACTTATTGCTTCCAATCGTCTCAGTGGTATGTGCAGTCGGATAATAGACACGGGCGCATCAATCTTGTTTGTGGAAATTTATCGTACCTTACCAATCAGCGTATGATTCCTGACCGACTTGTTGGTTTGCCGAATGGCCAGCGAGTTGTGTCATCTATCATGGGCTCCGTCTTTATTAACGATTCTTTAACTCTACATCATGTTTTATACGTGCCCTCTTTGACTTGCAATTTAATTTCCGTCTCACAGCTTACTTTGGAACATGATTATTCTTTTGAATTTGCTAAACAAAATTGTCTTATTCAGGACCGTTCTTTGAAGAGGACGATTGGAGTTGGTGAGCTGCGGGATAGACTTTAGTGGATTTGTGCGGGTGCTAAGACTCTGGTGAATAATGTGAAGTCTGATAGCTCTTTGGATTTGTGGCATCAACGCTTAGGACATCCGTCTACAAAAGTGGTCCAGGTTATTCCCTTTGCTCATAATTTTATTTCTAATAAAGAACATGTTTGTGAGGCATGTCATTTTGCAAAACAACATCGTAGTAGTTTTGATTTGAACGATAAACGTGCTTCTGGTTTATTTGATTTGGTTCACTGTAATTTATGGGGACCCTATCGTTTTCCTTCCTCATGTGGTTCCAAGTATTTTTTGACTCTGGTTGATGATTTCTCCCGTGCCACTTGGGTTTATCTGTTGCTTGATATGACGGAAGTTTCTGATATGTTTATGAGTTTTATTTCTATGATTGAGACACAATTTTCAAAAAAATTAAAAATGGCCCGTAAACCTCATGTGTTGGCACGCCCCAACAAAATGGGCGAGTCGAACGTAAGCACCGTCACCTTTTGGAAGTAGCTCGGTCATTAATTTTTCAGTCTCATTTGCCAAAATCTTTTTTGAGGGGAATATATTCTTACTGCCGCTTACTTAATTAACCGAACATGCTTAATAATTAACAAAACTCCATACGAATGCTTATACGGAGCTCCACCATCCTATAAGAATTTGCGAGTTTTTGGGTGTCTCAGTTTTGCACATAATCAGAATACAAAAGGGGATAAATTTGCCAAGAGGAGCCGTAAATGTATTTTTGTAGGATACCCTTACAATAAAAAGGGTTGGAAATTATACGACATTGATACGGGATCCTATTTTGTTTCCCGTGATGTGGCCTTTCAGAGTCTATTTTTCCCCATACTCCCGAGGTTGTTTCGCAGTAAGACATTTTAACTCCCATTCCTGACATTCTTTTTAATGGAACTGATGAGGTGTTCGAATTTTTTGATGACGATAACACTGTTGCTACAAATGCTGGTCCGGATGTTGCTTCTACTAATCCGGGTACTAGTACCGCTGCTGATTATCCGGGTGCTGGCGCTGCTGGGCCGGATACTGGGCCAAATACTGATAATGCCGAGACCAGCGGGTCTGGTTCTGCTGATGTTTCGGTTTCTGATGGGGTTTCGGGTTCAAGCACGGTTTTCAAGACCTGTGATAATGATGATCTTGGTCGTGGAAAATGACCTAAGATTCCAAATTCCCAGTTACGTGATTATGTCTTAGCCACCACACAAAGTCCATCCAGCTCTCTCCACTTCGCGCCCTCTTCAGGTACTCCGTACTCCTTAGCTCACTATGTTGATTGTCATTCTTTTTCAACTAAACAACGTGAATTTATTGCTGCCATTACTAGAGGTGTTGAGCCTCCGTCTTTTAAGGAGGCTATTCGTGATGCTAATTGGTGTACAGCTATGAAAAATGAAATTGATGCCCTTTAGTGGAATGGGACTTGGGAATTGACGGATCTTCCTTCTGGTAAAAAAGCTCTTGGATGCCGTTGGGTTTACAAAATCAAATATAACTCTAACGGCACCGTTGAGCGATTGAAAGCCCGACTTGTCGTTTTTGGCAATCATCAGGTAGAGGGTATTGACTACATACTCCGAAACTTTCGCCCCTGTTGTAAAGATGGTCACAATACGTACTTTTTTAGCTGTTGCGGCTATTCAGAAATGGGAGCTTCATCAAATGGATGTCCATAATGAATTCTTACATGGTGATTTAAATGAGGAAGTCTATATGCGGCTTCCCCAGGATTCAGTCAAGGCAAGAAAGACAAAGTTTGTCGTTTGAAGAAATCGTTATATGGACTGAAACAGGCTCCGCGCTGCTGGTTTTCTAAGTTAACCACTGCTCTTAAAGATTATGGCTTCCGTCAATCATACTCTGATTACTCCTTATTCTCTTACTCGCAAGGACAGGTTCGTTTGTTTATACTCATTTATGTTGACGACCTCGTCATTGCGGGTAATGATTCTTCCGCTGTTGCTCAATTTAAGACGTATTTGGGAAAATGCTTTCATATGAAGGACCTTAAATATTTTCTTGGCATAGAGGTGTCTCGCCACAATGACGGTATTTATATTAGTCAGCGTAAATACGCTCTTGATATTATTTCTAAAACTGGCTTGCTTGGCGCGAAACCCGCCATAACACCTATTGAACAACATCATACTCTTAGTCATGCTGATGGTCCGCTTCTTGATGATATTGAGTCCTATCATTGATTGGTGGGTCGACTTGTTTACCTCTCAGTTACATGGCCTGATTTATCGTACGCCGTTCATATTCTCTCTCGATTTCTGCACCAACCTCGGCAAGAACATCCCGCGGCTGCTCTCCGGGTTGTGCGATATTTGAAAGGGAGTCCGGGCCAGGGTATATTCTTGTGCTCGGATAGCACCTTGGATATTACAGGGTGGTGTGATTCTGATTATGGAGCAGATCCTATACGACGGCGCTCGATCACGGGTTGGCATGTTTTCCTTGGTAGTTCCCCTGTATCTTGGAAGACAAAGCAGCAAAATACGGTTTCTTTATCTTCCGCGGAAGCAGAGTATCGTTTTATGGCAGCAGTCTTATGTGAATTGAAGTGGCTCAAAGGGTTATTGGTGAGTTTGGATGTTCATATCCCTCTTCCTATGAAGGTTTTCACGGACAGCTAGTCGGCCTTGGGTCTTGCACATAACCCCGTTTTTCACGAAAGATCCAAGCATATCGAAATCGACTGTCACTTCATATGTGATGCTATTATTGACGGTTTAATCAAAGCGGAACATGTCTCAACTTATATGCAGCTGGCTGATATTTACACCAAGGCATTGGGCGCTTCTCAGTTTCAAGTTCTTCTCCGCAAGCTGGGCATTCTCAATCTCCATGCTCCAGCTTGGGGGGGAGGGGTATTAGGACGATATTATCTATTTATATATTTGGTTGCGATATTTTAGCGATATTATTGTGATTGTATTTTACACTATGCCTTGTAACTATATAAGCCACCTTTGGCTCATTAATAAAATCAAGCCTTTCCCTTATACGTTCTTAACACAACTAAATTAGAAGAAGAAGAAGAAGAAGATCCATTGTCATGGTCAATGTCAACTAATACAAAGCAAGTTAAGAGTTTTATGTTCAAAAATCCAGATTTTAATTTTAGATTTTTTACTTCAAGCACTTAAATTGCTATAAGTTGGATACCCATGTTTTTATATTAACAACTTTACTTTTTATATTGAAAACTATGAGTTTTTATTGAACTTGTTCATAGCCTTATTTAACAATTAAAAGTTTTAAGTTGAATATTCACTATTTTAACTACATAAGCATGGTAAACTCATGTGTTTTATAATTTTCTTCCTTTTCATTTTCTGTTCAAAGATTTACTTTTTTTTTTAATTATGGTTTTTTAGCTTAACAACTTTTACTTTTAGCTTGAAAACTATGTGTTATGTGTTATGTGTTTATAATTATCTTCCTTTTCATTTTATGCTCAAAGATTTACTTTTTTTTTTTTAATTATGGTTTTTTTAGCTTAACAACTTGTACTTTTAGCTTGAAAACTATGTGTTTTAAGTTAAGAATTCATGTCCTTGAGATGATATTTGTGAGGATTTGTCTGCAAATTTCGTTCATTTTTCAGAGATGGAGGCAAATGAAGTAAATGGAGAAATCAAAGATATGGAGTAAGAGATGTGCAGAGTATATTAGAATATGAGATCATGGGAAAGAGAAAAAACATGGGAGTTTGGGAGTGTGGGAGTTTTATTGTTTTGGCTGACAACAATATAACTATAGACTAGGTAGGACGTAAAATGTGGATTGGGCTTTAAATTGGGTGGTCTTATAGCACAAGACTGTCTTATACAACAATTAGTGTATTAGGTTATCTTTCATATTGTTTAAACTCTCTTTGACGTTGCTTTTGCTTTCAAAACTTGGGATCTGAATCTTGTACTTTCTCTTCCTTTCATTCGATAATTCAATAAGCCTTTGTTCTTAGTTTATTTCTTCCTCTTTATTTCTCTTATTTTCCTTTCTCTTTGTTGTTTATGTTTAATTGTTTTTCGTATTTATTCGTCATGCTTAAATTTACTGTCATATTTATTATTGTTATTTGCATTACGATGAATATGCGTAGCTAATCTTCCCTTGCTAGGATTTAGGGAAGCCATGGTTATAAGACGATCATAATTAGATTATTAGGTTTGGCATTAATATAAATCTGTGTTGTTAATTATAGTATCTTATAGCGTTTAATTAACTGAGTGCACACAATTGATTATATGGTCTGGGAAACTTCGACCTAGATCGAATCGAGAGATTGGAAGAAGTTAGACCTGTAATACCCCCACATAACAAGGTGCCTTACCAAGGACCACCCTAGCATGTGAAGCTGCTACCATCTCGGTTGCCCGAGGTTAGTATATCAAAAGTAACCATTCAGACACATTAATTAAAGTATTAACGTTTAAAGATTACAACGTCTTAAAGAATACCAAAATAAATGTATATAAATCTCAATACAAATAAATCCAAAACATCTAAACTCGTAACATCGGAAGCTAGACTCAAAGTGATGACATCCCATCCTCGTCCCCGGAGCTAAAGATAACCATCACCTGTCACAATCTATTCACCATCCCCGAATGGATCACCACAATTTCACAAAACAACAACGGGGTCAGTTCACTGAATAATCAAGATAAGCAATATACAAGAAACAACCACGACAACAACAATACAATCATCCTCCAATTCCAATCATGCCTCATATCTGGCTACACACTTAAGTGTGTAGTCCTGCCAGATTATCTACCGCAATAGATAATCCACACCGCCAGTGGGGGACCGCAGCCTTGCCCACCTAAGCTCCGCTCATCGCAACGAGCAACAACCCATGTCCATTAATGCGCACATCCCCCTTTTGATGGAAATCAGAAATGGCGAATCAAGGGCGTGAAGCCACTCCCGCAAGTGACTCCACTCAACCGAGAACGTACCTCGCCAACATAGCCAATCCACGACAATTACAACAATCAAGAAAGACAAGCCAACAACGATACTAATCATGCCAATACAATCATAATCTTCTTAAATCAATTAATCAGACAACTGAGCTAGGAAATCCTACCTTAGCACTGATCCGAATACGAGTCTACAACAGAAGCTTGAAACGCTCTTCTACAAATCTTTCACCTAACAACAATCACAACAATCTAATCACAACATACAATCACCCCTTTTTCCCCAATTCCAATACTAGGGTAAAACCCTAAAAGACAAATCCAACAAAAGATATACGACTAATGACTTACCAACCCCACTGACGAGAAGACTCACAAATGATCAATGGTCTAGGGAGTGATTAGGAATGATTAGAGAACGTAGAAGTGATT
>LHUT01004791.1:0-13571 GCA_001412135.1 Silene latifolia subsp. alba | reverse complement strand
GCATTCTCATGACTTAAGTGGTCCTGGTAAGGTACTTGGAGTATGGGGGTGTTACACAAACTCTGCGACCTCTTTCTTTATACCGGGCCACCAAAAGGTCTTCTTCAAGTCCTTATAGAACTTATCACCACCCGGATGTACCGAAAAAGGAGTGCAATGTGGCTCCATCATAATCAACTTCTTCAACTAGATATCACTAGGCACACACCACTTCCCATCGAACCGAAAACTCCCATTTGTATGAATAGAGAAACTCGAAACTATACCATCCCCTATCCTTGTCTTCTTCTCCTGAATCTTGGAATCGAATTCCTGTTTCCTTTTTATCTCATCATAAGTTCAGGCTCGATAGTCAAATCACCGATGGCATCTCCCTTGCGAATCATATGAATCCCCATCTTAGTTATATCATCTCTCAGTTTCATCAGTGACATGGCAGTGCATAATGAATGCACACTCTTTCTACTCAAGGCATCTGCAACCACATTAGCCTTTTTCTCATGATAGATGATCTCCATATCATAGTCCTCAATCAGCTCCATCCATCGTCGGTGACGCATGTTCAACTTTTTCTGAGTGTAAATGTACTTCAAACTCTTGTGATCTGAAAACACCTTAAAGGTTGCCCCAAACAGATTGTGCCTCCATATCATAAGTAGGATAGTTCTCCTCATACGACTTCAACTGCCTCGAAGCATAGGCAATGACCTTCCAATTCTGCATCAAAACACAACCCAACCCATTCTTCGAAGTATCAGTATAATCTTCGAAATTCTCACTTCCCTCAGGTAAAGCTAGGACGGGAGTTGTAGTCAAACGCTCCTTTAATGTTTGGAACGCCGTCTCACAACCTCATCCCAACGAAATCTGGTCTCTTTCCTCATCAAAGCTGTCATAGGTCTAGCTATCTTAGAGAAATCCTTCACGAACCTCTTGTAGTAGCCAGCTAAACCCAAGAAACTCCGGATCTCAGTAACATTTTTTTGGTGCTTCTCAGTTTGACACCACCTCAATCTTTACTAGGATCCACCGATACACCATCCTTTGAAATCAAATGACCCGAAAAGACACCTTTTCCAACCAGAACTCACACTTGGATAACGTAGCATATAACTGATTATCTCGCAAAGTCTACAGTACTAACCTCAAATGCTCCTCTTGTTCTTCCTTAGTCTTAAAATAGACCAAGATGCCATCAATGCAAACCACCACAAACCTATCCAGAAACGGGCTAAAAATTATATTCATAAGATCCATGAACACCGCCGGTACATTAATCAACCCGAAAGGCATCACCACATACTCCTAGTGACCATACCGCGAACGAAAAGTTTTCTTAGGAATGTCCTCATCTCCAATCCTGAACTGGTGATAACCCGAACTCAGATCAATCATGTAAAACACTCCGGCCCTACTCAACTGGTTAAAAAGATCATCAATAGTCGGCAAAGGATACATTTTCTTCACGGTAACATGGTTTAGCTTTCTATAGTCAATGCACATCCTCATACTATCGTCGTTCTTCTTCACAAATAGAACCAGCGCACCCCAAGGCGATACACTAGGTCGGATGTATCCCTTATCCAACAATTTGTTCGGTTGCTTCTTCAATTCTTCCAACTCTCGTCCCCGATTAAAGCTTAACATTGAAATCAATGTCCCTATTAGGAGGTAACCCTAGTATCTCCTGCGGGAATACATCACCGAACTCGCTAACCATTGGTATCTCTACTGTTGATGGCTCCTCTACCTGAGTATCCCTCACATGGCAAAGCATCAAAGGACACCTATTCCTCAAAATATGATTTTAAAGTAATCACTGCAATCAACTTCATCTTTTGTTTTATAACAAACCCCTTATATGACACCTTGACTCCCTTAGGCCCCTTTAAAGACACTTTCTTTTGACGACAGTCTATTTTGGCCCCGTACTTACCCAACCCCATAAACCAAGGTGCCTTATCAAGGCTACCCTAGCATATCAAGGTGCTACCATCTCGGTTGCCTGAGGTAAAGTATATCAAATAGACCATGCAAGAACATTTATTAAAAGATACCAAAACTATTTAATCAAAGTACAACTCAGAGTTAAACCAAAACTGTTTACAACCAAAAGAAACAAAAGAAACTAGTGTTTAAACGTTAGCGGAAACTAACTAAACGATCGGTGATGACTCGACCCCATCCAAGAGCCGCCAGCTACATCCAAAGCCATTATCTGCTAAACCAACTACTCACCATCTAGGAGTGGATCACCACAGTTTTGAAAACAATAAACGGGGCCAGTCAACTATATAACCAAGGTAAGAAATCACAAACACAAACCAATACTCAATCCAATCCAAACTGTAGTGACCATCCCCCAAACTCCAATAGTAACCAGTAACCGACTACATATCAAAGTGTGTAGCCCTGCCAGGTTACCCATCGCAACAGATAATCCACGCTGCCAGTAGGGACCGCAACCGTACCACCTAAACCCCACTCATCGCAATGGGTGAACCCAGGTCATTAATATGCACATCCCTCTTATGACGAGAGCCACAAGGGGAGAACATGGGGTTGGAACCATCTCCCAAAAATGGCCCCAAAACAACAGTACCAATCAATGATATAATCCCAACCAATCTCAATACAATGAAACATGTTATACAATCAACCACAATCAATCTTAAATCAATTATACAATCAAGTGAGTAGGGAAACCCTACCTTGGTTAGAACTTCAGAAATCAACAACAACAACAACAACAACGATGATGCTAGAATAGCTCTTCTATGAAATCGTTACCTAACAACGAATAATCAAACAATACTATATCATAAACCATGACTAATCAACCTTTAACCCCATACCAACCCAAATTAGGGCAAACTCCAAAAGACAACCACAAACCGGTACAGAAAAAGAGATGTAGACTTACGAGCGATCAAACTAGACTTGTGAGTGATGAAGATAATTAGAGGAGTGGTAAACGTAGTTTAGGTTTTGTAAAAATGATTTAGTAACTGATAAAGTATAATTTATAACCTCTTATCATCTTAATCAAAACCACGGAAATTAACCCATCAAACCGGGCACTTGGTTGAGTACCTGGGGTACTCGGCCAAGTACGACCTACTTGGCCGAGTTCCTCACAACGCGACCGAGTGTACCTAAAATAGTGGACTGTTTAAACGCACTCGACAAGTTACTCGACCGAGTATGGACTACTCGATCGAGTAAGCTAAAACAAGAAAACCGTAGTATTACAATTATTCACTTCTCTTGATTAATTTTCACTTGCATTTTTTCTCAAATTAAAATATGATGAGAAATGTAAATAATTATTGAGATAATATACTAACAATCAGAAACTCTATATATACCATGCATCCATTGCACGAGGTTTATATTCGTGACTATTACGCATAAATAACCCAAAATCAGTATTTTAGATAAACCTGGCGAACTAGTCAACCGGGTCAGGTTCAGGTCGGATTAGTTTGGATCGGCTCTATTTCGGGTTTGCTGTTTCAGGTCGGATTCGGGGCGGATTAGTTAGCGTCAACTATTATGAAGTTTTTCAATGATAATAATCAGTTAGGATAGTGTTTTGGTATATTTTGCCGAATTTACCGAATTAGGGTTAAAGCGGCCTTTTATGTTAATCTTATGGTCTTGTGCAATGTGTGTAATAAAGAACGTAAATAACAAGATTTGGCACAAGAGATTTAGTAACACGGAAAATCGAACGTGGAAAAAGACCGTGGGAAGGAGACGGTATCCTTCCAAGTGTTCCACTAACAAATTATGAATATTAGGTCACGAGTACAAGAGGAATTAGACAGCAATATTGCTAGTATTAGGGTTCTAAACGTGTAATTGTGAATGATTGAATGAGCTCCCCCTTCCTTTTTCCTCTAATGTCTTATATCGGACTAAGCCCTAGTATGTTTTAGCTTGCTTGCTCTCCAAGGCTGTCGTACTTCCATCTGATAGGCTTTTATTAAGCTCCCCATGATCTCTTTCCCGTGACCCGTGGACTCCTTCCTTAACTTGCCTAAAGAGCGAACACACTCAAGCCTTCATCCCAATAATCTCGTGGTGGCCTAATATGTGAAATAAGGCCCGAACAGTTTGCCCCTAATTTCTTGCGNTTTTTTTTGTAGAAATTATATAATTGAATCTGCATAGTCTTTTTCTCGGCTTCTCGCGTACTCATCATTACTCCAATCATTCCCTATTAATTCTCCCACTTCTCCATACTTCTCTATATTTACTCTTCTAACCGTTTCTTCTCTCTCTCTCTCTCTCTCTCTCTCTCTCTCTCTCTCTCTCTCTCTCTCTCTCTCTCTAATTCCAAAACACTCATACTCTTCAAAACCCCTTGCTCCTAATTCTTCCTTTGTCTTCTTCATCTTCCTACCGCTGCCACATCTTGCCGGATCACTAATTTCCGATCTAAGGTAATCCATCTTCTTGACGAATTAATTCTATTTTTAACGCTTACGATATGAAAAAACTCAACATGCTTATTTTTCTTCTCACCCTATCAATCTTGTACCTGACGAGTATTTTCTGTCTCACAATCTTTTGAAACACCCTCATAATTGCGACTTCACTCTTATCGCTGACGACATCCTCAAAATCAAAGAGTATCTTGGCGATGGGGCGGTGATTCATATCCCCACTCTCGGCCATAAGGCAGATGGATATAGAAAGGGTTGGGTATGCATGTAACGTTACCCGTTTAAATATGACCTATGCTTCCCATTTCATGAGATGGTTCAGGAATTTCTTTACTTGAATCATCTCCCAATGGCCCAAATATCCTCATATGCATGGCGAATTCTTCTTGCTTCCTTAGCTCTGAATGAGTCGATGAATGCCAATATTGGCCATGAGGATCTGGCTCACAGATTCGAGGTCCGCTCCCTTAGCAAGGGCCAATATATACTCCTTCAGGGCTAGAACTGGTTCTAAACCCTTTCTGAAAATAACATCTAAGTCAAAGGACGAGGGATGGTATACAGAGTTCTTCTATGTTAACGGGCACTCCACCAGTGTCCCTACTGACTATATCTTCGAGACCTCGATTCTGACGACGATTAAGCTGCTTTCCTTATGTTTCTGGCCTTCTTGCATTACTCATCTTCTTACCTTTTATTTGTGTGCAGCACCCAACAACCCAGAGGCCTCTGAAGACGAAATTGCTTACGTTAGTAAGTACTATTCCCTCTCTCTTGAAAGAAGGAAGTTTCCTGATCTACTCTCTGGCTTCTCTCCTACTACCTCATCAAACCCTCAACAATCATCACGCACCATATCATATGGTAAGCATGCACTTTCTGCTGCTTAATTATGTTTTTGATTAGACGCCTGATAATCCCCCTGTGTTTGCTGGAACCTAGATAGATTTTGACAACTGACATTTGATTTTCAGGAAGTGTTGTGGTTGATCCCTTTGAAGCTCTCCTCCAAAGCGCAAAGAAGAGGGCTAATGGAGGTCCTCATGCCTCTACTGCTACCAAAAGGAGGGCTCCTGAACCTGCTCCCTAATCTACTCCTACTGCTTCCAGATCCCATGCTGTTACTCATTTGGCTACCCAGCGAATTGAGGCTACACCCTTGTCACGCCTTCCACCAACTCCATTATCCAGCCCTACTGCTGGTGAGGGAGGTTCCACCATCCACATCCCTGATGGATTTGGTAACCATGCGCAAGTACCCTTCTGGCCCACCATGGACCAATTTCTGTTACCTACTTTCGTGCAGGATTATGGTGAGATGACACCCGAGCATGTCGTTGAGGTTGATGTGGTGAACGTCTTTATAGTCAGTTTTCTGCTTGGTACATTTATTCTTTCATTCCCTCCTTATTCTTGTTATAGATAGTTCGTTCCCTTTTTCTAACTTATCATCCCTCCACCTTCTAGACGCTACAGTCTGCTCTCTATGCTAGGAAGGTAATCACCAGGTCTCAAACTGAGAGCCTGGCAACCAGCTCTAAGAACCAGGAATTGGCTGCTATTTTTTTTTACTTAAAGAAGAAGCTGGCTGACCTGAGGGCGCAGGTTGTGGACTTGAAGGTGGACCTTACTGAAGCTAGGAAACATCAGTAGGTGGATGCTGACCAGCAGGCTCGTACCCAAGGGGTGTGTAGGGAGTTGAATGATGGTCTTTCCTGGGCTAAGGTTAATATTAGGGACTTGATTGAGCTGGCCAACAACATTGATGCTCATGCTACCTAGCAGGGTAAGGTCAATGGCATCCAGGAAGCTATCAAGGGGTCACTTACTTCCAAGGACCTGGAGGAAGAAGAGAGGAAACACAAGACCATCTTTTCCACTGCCCTAGTTCCAAGCCTTCTGATGCCAGAAGTTGGCAAAGTAAATTCCTCTGTGGTGGTGACTGAAGATGCTGTAATGGAAGAAACTGAGATTGGCAAGGAGGTTGTTGTTGAGGAGGCCGCTTCTAAGGGAGTTGTTGAGTCAGGTCCTCCTACTGCAAAAGAGTGTGAGCTACAGCCTGCTTGGGAGGGAGCAGGTGATGCTGTGAGGATAGTTGTAGACTAAGCCTCTGCTTATTGTTGTTTTTTTATCAACACTTGTCATTTTGGGACCTGGCCTTGTGTGGTGTAGGTTTCGTAAACGTTTTTAAACTGTCGGTTTGTCGTGTGTGCTCGGGGGCAGATTTAGACTTTGAATAATGTTCTTATCTTTTGCTCAGGGAGCAGAATATATGGTTTTGATTACATAACCTTGTGCATGACGCAAGGTGTGTTCATCNNACCATTGGAGTGTTGTAGGACGCTGGTTGCCAAGTAATCCATGCACTCCCTTTGTATGAATGCATGCTAGAGGGGCCCTGACTACATCGAGTACTCGACGTCGGTATTTAGCTTAGGGGTATTATCAGGGGAACAGATGCGCTTTGAGCTGACTTGCCAGCTCCCTTTCGTGCCTGCCCGCCTCGTGAGGGTGTCCAAAAGGAATTAGGTTGGACATGTTAGATGTCGTGTGCCTTATCATCCCGCGTTTAGGAGTAAATCCTGTTGTATCACACCTAGCGAGTAATGGAGGCTAGAGCTCGGAGTATTTCTTTAAAAAAACCTAAACCAAAAATTAAAATGCCAACAGAGCAACGTAGGATACATGGTGCTGATTCATGGGGTTCCAGAGCAACCATGGACCTAGGAAGCCACAGAACTCGTAGCTCGGGTAGCAGATTTTAAAATAACAAAAAAGTGTCTAAAAAGAAGTAAAGAAATTCAAAGTAAAGAACTCGCATATGCATACTAACCTGGTCTTTTTTTTTTTGGGTTTTTTGGACTGTTGAAACTTCTTATGTACACTAAGATCCCAACATTTCGTCAAATGTTATACATTTTCAAGTGAAGAACGTTCCATGGTTTGTCTATGATCTGACTTTGCATGGTCATTAGTTTGTACACACCACGACCAACGACACTCTCTACCTGGTATGGACCTTCCCATTTGTGGGCAAATTTACGAGATTTGTGGTTTTTAGTATTTTGGAATACCTTTCGGAGAACCAGGTCTTCTACCTTCAGGATCCTGATTTTGACGTTCTTGTTGTAGCTTCTGGCTACTGATTTCTTATAGGAGGCTAGGCGTATCTGAACACTTGTTCTTAACTCATCTATCATGTCCAGGCTCCTGGTCATCTCCACTTATTTCAGTTCCCTTGTCATATATCCATACCTATAGGTGGGGACCAGAACTTCTGATGGTATTACTGCCTCTGCCCCAAATGCCAGGCTGAAGGGTGTTTGGCCAGTTTCCATCTTAGGGGTGGTTCTGTCTGACCACAACACTAGGGGTAGCTCATCTGCCCACTTCCCTTCTTACTCCCACGACCTTTTTCTCAAGTTTTCAACAGTGATTTTATTACTGAATTCAGCCTGTCCATTGGACTGAGGGTTTCTAAGTGTTGATTTTTTTAGTGAAATGTTCCACCAAGCACAGAATCCCTCAGTATTGTCTGATACGAATTGTGACCCATTGTCATATATGATTTCAGATGGAATTTCAAACCGGCAAAGTATGTTACGCTTGATAAAAGAAATTACTTGCTTATCTTTTACCTCAGTCGGTAAAATGCCTTAACTTCTATCCATTTGGAGAAGTAGTCTGTCATTGCCAGCATGTATAGCCTGTTCCCCGGGGACCTAGGTAGCGGACCAACAATATTCCTTCCCCATGCCATGAACGGCCATAGCGAAATGATTGGGAGAATGGGTGCTGTTGGTTGGTGTATCATTGGCGCTAATCTCTGGCAGGCGTTGCATTTTTTCACATACTCCACTGCATGTGCACGCATTGTGGGCCAGAAGTAGTCTTGCCTGAGAGCTTTGTTGGACAGAATCCTGCCCCCTACATGGTTTCCAGATTCACCACTGTGGATGGCATGCATGACAGTTTGTGCTTCTGCTTGTCCAGGCACCTTAAGTAGGGTCCTGCTAATAACTTCCTGGAGAGCACATTATCAACTAGCACAAATCTGGAGGCTTTTACTTTGAAACTACTTACCTCCCTCTTGACATCTGGTAGATTGCCTTCTTTCAACCAATCCAAGTAGGGTTAGCGCCAATCAGGATAACTTTGGTGCTCACCAGTGTTCACTAGTATCCCAGCTCCATTCACCTGTTCTGCATTCTACTACTCGTCCATCTTACCGTCATCTGTTTCTATCAGCTTTTGTATGGCCGGTTCCAGTACATGAACTATTGGTATGCTGGACAGATCTGTTGGTTTAAACATTGCCCACAGGGTTGGTAATGCGCCAGCCTACACATTTTGATCCTTAGGGACATGATTAATCTCGAAATTTGTGAACTTTGTCTTCAGGTCTTTTGCTACCTTGAGGTAAGCTATCATCTTCGAGTCCCTAGCTGTTTAAGAATCATTTACATGATTAATTACAAGCAAGGAATCGTTGTAAACCTGTAGGTTCCTGATTTTTAAGTCAAGAACCAGTTGTAGACCCAGTATGACGCCTTTATATTGTGCATCATTATTTGTTGTTTTGAATTCGCAGCACACTGTCTTTACAACTAGGTCCCCGTATGGGGATCTCAACACTAGGCCCACTCCTGCTCCCCTCTCGTTGGAAGCTCCATCTGTGTGCAGTGTCCAGAGTTCATTCCTTCTATATTCCTCTAAGGTTAGTATTTTTTTCAGTCAGATCTTGGATATCTGGGTTGAAATATAACAAAAAAAATCTGCCAATGCCTATAACATTATTGTAGTTCGTGGCCTATATTGGATGTCATAACCACTCTGGTGCACATACCATTTTGACATTCGTCCTGATAGCTCAGGTTTCCTCATTATTGATTTCAAGGGATAATTAGTCACAACATGTATAGTACAAGACTCAAAATAGGGGCGCAGTTTATAAGATGCAGTAGCAAGTGCAAGCACCAATATTTCAAGAGATGTATACTTGGTCTCTACAAGTAGCAGATACTTGCTTACATAGTAGACTGGTTACTCCACCTTATCCTGCTCCCTGACCAGGACTACATTGATTGCTACCTCAGTGACTGACAGGTATAGGAATAGAGGTTCCCCTCGCTCTGGTTTTGACAATAATTGTGGGGAGTTGAGGTACCATTTCAGCTCCTTAATTGCCTTTTCATGTTCCTCAGTCCACTCAAATTTCTGGCTTTTTCTAAGTATGTCATAGAATAGCCTGCATCAATCTGAGGACCTAGAAAAGAATCTGCTCAATGCTGATATCTTCCTTGTCAGCTGCTGGACATCCTTGGGCCTCTCCGGTGACTGTAGCTGAAGTACTTCCTTGATTTGCTCTGTGTTAGCTTATACTCCCCTCTACATCACTATGTACCCCAAGAACTTTCCTGTTGACACTCCAAAGGTGCATTTGGATGGGTTCACCTTCATTTTGTATTCTCTTAGAGTGTCAAAGGTGTCTTCCAAGTGCTCCATGTGCATGTCAGCTTTCCTTGACTTCACCACCATGTCGTCAATGTACATTTCCATTGTCTTTCCTATTTGTTCCTTGAACATTCTGTTTACCAGCCTTTGGTACGTAGAACCTGCATCTTTCAATCCAAAAGGAATCACGTTGTAGTAGTAGATTCCTCTTTCTTACGTGAATGTTGTCTTTTCCTGGCCCCCGAGATCCATTTTTATCTGATTGTAGCCACTCCGGGCGTTCAAGAATGTTAGCATCTCATGCCCCGTTTCATCATCAACCATATCATCAATGTGTGGTAGTGGGAAAATGATCCATTGGACATGCTTTGTTTAGATCTGTGAAATCCACGCTGACTCTCCACTTGCCATTTTTCTCGGGCACTGCTACCACATGTGATAACCACTCCGGATACCTGGCTTCCCTAATTCTTCCTGCTTCCAGCAGGTTGTCTGCTTCCTGATTTATGACCTAGTTCTTTTCAGCTTCAAATTTCCTTCTCCTTTTCTGTACTAGATTGCACCTTGGGTCCACACTCAGCTTGTGCGTTATGATGGATGGGTATATCCCTATCATGTCATCGTGGGACAAGACAAAGCAATCCATGGTAGCTTTAGGAAACTCAAGTAACTACTGTCGAAGGTTGTCTGTCCGCTCGACCCCTATTAGCACTGTTCATTATGGATGCAGCTTATCTAGGTTAACTTGGTCTAGTTCCTCCGCAGGTGACTCAATGTAATCAGCCCGGACACATTGGCTCTGTAATTGTTATACTAGGGGGATGGCTGTGGATTTCAGTGCTTGCTTTTATTATCCCCTAGCTTCTTCCTGGTGCCCGCGTATCTCCTCTACTCCCCCAAGGCGTGGGGAATTTTACACACTGGTGGTACGTTGAGGGAACCACCTTTATTGGTTGAAGTCATGGCCTACCAAGGATGATGTTGTGGGTTGTTGGGCCATCGATGACTAGGTATCTCACATGCTTGTTGATCCCCCCGCATAACGTGGAATCGGGATCTCTCCAAGTGAATGAGTTGTTTCCACACTAAATCCTAGTGGTGGAATAGTCTTCCTTTGGATATCTGTCTCACTAAATCCCATGCCTTTTATGGTTTCCAACATGATCAAGTTGACTAAGCTTCTCGTATCTACCAGAACCTTCCTTATTGTGCAGTTTGCCATAGACAGCTTTATGATCAGTGCGTCATGGTGCTCCTGTTATCATGGGCATCTACTTCATCAACGGTGATGGATTGTTGCCCTTGACTTCAGTAGCGTGTCTTTTTGCAGATGAATATGTTAGGCAACTCAGATCTGAACCGCCTTGTTATCACGTTTATTATCATTGTGCATATAGGTGGTGGGGAAGGTATAGATTCTGACTCGTGGGCTCCTTACCCTATTGCATGCCCCCACGTGCTAATAGGTGGTTCAGGTTTCCTAAATTGTACTAGTGTTTTATCTCCCTTTACAGAGTATAGTAATCCCATGTATTATGTCCAATATCATCGTGGAATTCACACCTCTTCTTTCTGTCTTTTCTCCATGACTTTCCTTCTACTGGTGGTCTGGGCCACTTCACCTTTTCTCCCAATTCTTTCAATGCTTGCAGAAGTCCTACCATTCCAGTTGTGAATCCATATTCACTCAGCTCGGGTGGCGGTTTTGTTTCTTCTCTCCCGTCTACTTTGCTCATTGTTCTGCTGTAGGGTTTGGATCTTTCCTCATTCATTTCTGATGAAAATTTCTTACCTGGCCTCTCTACACCTGGTACGCTTCTCCTGGATAGTACATCCTCTTCCAGCATGACTGCTTCTGCTGCCTTTACATGAACATGTTCAAATGTGTGGCAAGGGTACTTGGTTAGATCCTTATACAAGTCTGCTTCTCAGGTTTTCCGCTACTGGCAAACTGCTGAGTGAATATGTTTACCAGGTCATCGAATGTTTTTATGGACCTGTTTGGCAGACCAACAAACCATTGCAAGGCTGCTCCAGAGAGCTTTGACCCAAACCCCTTGCACATGCAGGTTTCCTTTAGGGGCATGTTGCTGTTATCACCATCATCTTCTGTTTTTATTGGCTGACGTGGTCAAAGTTATCTACTGTTCCATCGTATAATATCATCGTGGGGGCGTTGAATCCCTTTGGCACGGTGACCAGTGCTATAGTATCCACGAATGGTGAATCCGTATAGCTGTCAAGGGTTATCCTGTCCAGGGGAGCAGACATCCTTGGGACCTTGCTGAGCATGTCTTTAAGTTCCAAGTACTGCTGGTCCCTGATGCTGTTATGGCTAGCATAGGGGTTGTATGTGAATTGCCGGTGATTCTGGACGTTGCCCCTTGACTAAGTTGCCATAGGACTCTGATTATAGGAGATTGGGGGGTTGGCGTCACCAAAGATCCTGAATGCCAACCAGTAACCTGTTGGCTCACAAGTGCTCCACAAAGCATCTGGTCAGTTACAACAAAATTACTAGTGGGAGCGTTACCTGACCTTGGCTCTATGCTGCTTGTGGCTTGCCAACTGTTTGACATTAGATATCCTAGTCCCCGTAGAAATATGCCTCGCTCTGGTGGTGTTTCTGTCAAGTCAAGTCTGGTAACCAGCTCAACAGGGAATGCGTGTGCCTGCTCCCTATTGCCTGATGCCTCGTGTGGATGGCTTCCCGCTAAATCTGCTCCTGTGGACACAACCACCCGCGTAGCGTAGTATCCCGCGCGATCATTTTTAGGCGACGAAACTTCTCCTACGAAACCCTGGTAAAAAGGCCAAAGCACGTCATAGGACATTACCGAGTTGAAAGGCATTGAAACCCGGTGAAAGGTTTGACAAGACTGCATTTGTGGAGTCGCCACCATTTTTTATGTAAAATTGGAATCGTTCGAATACTCCATGTCATGTTAAGATACAAAGTAGTGACATGAACACTAAGAAATTCGTTACCCTTGGCACTCTATGTCTAGAATGACTCTCGCGATGCCAATGAACACTGATGCTCACAGATATCTTGAGTAAGGGGTAAGGGTACGTATTAGGAATCTCTTTATTTGAACACCTAATACCGCCCGCCTCGATGGCGGCCTCTACTAATGATCAGGGAAGTTATTTATACTCGATATGTTGACAATTGTATACATGCAATGCAACAAACATGTTTTAAACCTATCATTTGAGAATTTTGGACTATGTTGGTGAACAAGCAATTTAGCAAACAATTGAGTCAATAATAACTTAGGTTAATTACATGTGAATACGCCAGAGAAATAAATCATACAAGAACGATATGAAAATATAATGAATTACATGATATAAGTTTAATGGGTTAACTTAAATCTACGTTAGGCTCAAAAGAAGGATTTGAAAAGAAAAGAAAATAAAGAATTCAAATATGAAAATATGTCGCATTAAGAGTGATAGTAAAGATAACAATTGGTTAGAATCATAATTAGAAAGCCCATGTCAGGACGAGAAAGAGTTCAAAGACATAAACTAACCCAAAACAGACACAACAACAATTGCGTCCTCTGGAAGAGGCGCATCACTTATTGCGACTGTTCTTGAGCTGGGTTCTGACTGTGAAAGTCAGACCCGTGGATTAGTTATTATTCGTTGGTTAATTTA
>LHUT01004790.1:0-13601 GCA_001412135.1 Silene latifolia subsp. alba | reverse complement strand
TATTTTCAGGGTAAAAAATGACATATCTAGTCATAACATTTTGTGAATTAATTGGTTACATTTTCTTAAAAAATGCCAACATTTTATCCGTCTGACAAATAAGACCAAAAGTGTCCGGTCTGAAACAAGAATTTGTGATCTCCGAAAAGAGCGAAAAAGAGAAATGACATGACATAAAATAGTCACTCAGTCACTCAAAATTCCACCCTCCTGTCCAGGTGTCCACTTCCACCCACATCACACCATTTGGCACACACACCCACTTTCTCTCTCCACCGTAACAACCACCGCAACCATGGCGATCACCACCGCAAACCACCACCACAACCACCATATCCTCCTTCCAACCTCCGTAGACATGTCCACCCTCTCTTTCTCCGAACTCCACTCTCTTTCTCTCCTCTCCAACTCCTCCTTATCCCTCCCATCTCTCTCCTCAATCACCACCACCACCATTACCGCAACAACCACCACATCCTCCACCTCTTTCACTTCCACCGCCGCAGCCGCCCCTCACCACCGTCACCGCCACCACGCCACCTTCGCAACGCCCGAACCGGACCGGTCCGAGTCCCTCTCCATTGTCCACTTCCTTAAACGCTACCTCCGCCACCGCAACCAAAACCAAACCGAAATTAAAAGCGAAAGCGAAACCGTAAGAGCCGTGGAGATTGTGAACCGGAATGGTGTGGTGGTTGACTTGGCGGCGTTGGAGGAGAGAGATGATCCATTTGCCGAAGAGTTCGGCCGAATGTTTGGCCGGAGGGAGAAGGAGGAGGAATTGCTGGAGGTTTTGGCGGGAATTGATGGGAATTGGTGTAGTACGAGGAAGAAGAGGAGAATTGTTGACGCTTGTTTGTTAGGTGACGCGTTACCGGTTGGTTGGAAGGTTATTATCGCTCTGCGTCGTAAAGCCGGTAGTTTTTCGCCTTATTGTCGCCGTTATATCAGGTTCTCTGAGGCGTTCTTTCATGCTCAACGTTTTTCCTGCTCAATTTCGTTTTTGAAATTATGGTGTGAAATGTAAAATGTGTGTCGTTTGGATATTGAATTGAGCGATTTTGCGCAAACATTCTAGGTCTGTGTGATTGTTTTGTGAGATTGTTCGTAATTGAATTGAGCCATTTTGCGCAAACATTCTAGGCTTGTGTGATTGTTTTATGAGACCGTTCTTCAGTGAAAAGATGTTGCAGACATCATTTCAAGGCTGAATATGTAAACTTCTGGCAATGATTCCCTTAACCGAGTTTTTGCACTTACAAATGATGCTTGCATGGTAAAATTTCAGGATTTTGATATATAGCTGTCTGTATTTTGGAAATACTACTTAGCATTTTAGTTGTAGATATTTGTACTAGGGGTATGGTTACCTGGTTCTAAGAATTCGCATACACGATTCAATAGCTTTGTTAAGACTGCATGCAGCCATGAGATGGTTAATCTTGATACTGAGGAACTCTTGAATTGAAGAGTGTGTTGAAGAGCTTTATTGACTTGGCTGTTGTTTCGATATGATATTAGGAAGGAATTTGATGGAGCAAGAGTGTTGTTCTTCCATTTTTTTCCCCTATACAAGAGCGAAAATTGCATCCCTCCAGTTCTCTCCAACACAGTTTATTATCCAAACACTGGAAATTGCATTTCCACCCACTTTCCCTCCAAAGTTATGTCTCTCTGATTGTCCTACATTTATAATAAAGGAGGTAGTTGCTCTATAAACCTAGGATTTACCAAACCCATGACCTTTTGGAATGAAACCGCATTTTAGATTATAAAAGGCACTCTCCTTTCTTTGTGGGTGTGGCACAGCCTCATGGTATAAATTTCACAGGTGTGCATTTATAATACGTGCTCTAATGTATCTGTTGACGTGTTGTTTGGTATGAAAAAACAAATGTAGAGCCACTCATGTTTGTTGGATCTTCTTAATCTTCTTGTGAATTTTATAATTCCTTGATTCGTCTGTTAAATGGCTGCAGTACGGTCGCTGTTGCCTTTTAGTTTGCACTGCACATATCATGCGATGGCTTTTCTTGGTGCAGTCAGATTTTGGTTATGTTAGAAAGAAATGTTTGATTATTGATGATAGATCAAAATACGTAAGTGATATGAATTGGGAAAAAACAAATTACTCCCTCTGTCCCAATCATTTGTTGTTCTTTTCCATTTTTGGGTGTCTCAGTCATTTGTTGTCCTTTCTATTTTAAGAATGAACTTGATGAGTAATTTGATCATTCTCATTCAATTTGTTCCACTTGTCATTTAGTTATTGGCCTTTTCCTCATTCCTTGGTCTTTGTGCCAAAACGAAAGGACAACAATTGACCGGGACGGAGGGAGTATTAAAATCTTGGTTTTGGTCATGACCACAATGGCTAAATATGGTTACAGGGTACCATTCTATGTCGTATGNCGACGCTCTTCCGATCTGGGAAAAAACAAATTACTCCCTCTGTCCCAATCATTTGTTGTTCTTTTCCATTTTTGGGTGTCTCAGTCATTTGTTGTCCTTTCTATTTTAAGAATGAATTTGATGAGTAATTTGATCATTCACACTCAATTTATTCCACTTGTCATTTAGTAATTGGCCCTCCCCCCTTTCCTTGGTCTTTGTGCCAAAATCAAAGGACAACAAATGATCGGGACGGAGGGAGTATATAGTTTGATCACTATTTCCTTTGGCTGTATGACTTCCCATTTAAAAATTACACTTGTTTTTGTCTTATAGTCCAACTGGAGAACACCTGTCGTCCTGCAAAGAGGTTTCTTCATATCTAAAATCTTACTTCGGGATTAATGATACTAAACTTCTGAGGGATAGTAGAGGAGATCTTCAACATCTAGAGAGCGTGGATTTAAACAATGTAAGTTTGTGTCCTTCACTGTGTATGGTTCGATTTGCAAACTGCTATTTTAATGGATATGCAATACCAATGTTCAACAGTTGCCATGCTTAAATTCAATGGACGAAACTTCCATGTTGGATGTTTCTAACGCCACTACGTCAAATATGTGTTTACCTATTGCCGCTCATGAGAAGGATGTCTCTGTTTCTAATGTTGAGAATCTACCAGATGTTCAAGTATCTGACGTTTATGAATGTCACACATGCAACATAAGTTTTGATGTAAAGGACATCTATATGCAACATGTGCTTTCCGCTCATGAAAGGACAACAAAGAGGTTCAGACTTGGTTCATCTGTAGGAAACAAAGTAACTATTAGAGATGGGAATTATGAATGTCAAAAATGCAATATTAGTTTCGACGTTAAAGATAGATATTTGGAGCACTTGCTATCAACTCACAAAACGAAACCAAAGAAACGCCGACTTTCTTCGTCTGTGATTGATGGAGTAATTATCAGAGATGGAAAGTATGAATGCCAGTTCTGCGATAAGATATTTGATGAAAGACGCCGATATATTGGCCATGTTGGAAATCATATAAAGGGCTCTATCAAGAGTACTAAAGGTTCACTTCTTCAAGTGCCTGGTGCTGCAAAAACACCCCGTCTGGATTGTTTGCCAACAGAGATTGATAGCCTGAAGAGGGATGCCTTGATAGAAATTGCGCAGAATTCTATTCAGGATGAGCCCCTTTCTGTTCCCGAGAAAGAACCTTCCTGTATTAATATTATCGATAAACTTTGTATAACTAGAAATTGCAATGTTGGGAATGCCAACATTGTCCCTGAAAAGAACTCAAGCTTCTGTGGTGCTGAACTTGGCATAGGAAAGTCTGGAGGTGTAGGGAAAGCTTTGTCTTCGCAGTTCAATCCTTGCAGTAAGGTTAGTCGGACAAAAAAATCTTACCCCAGAGAAACAGGGAAGGACAATGGGAAAGATAAAACCCTGTTGGAAGAGTCTCTATCTCCATTTAACAAGGATAGAGAGATATTGGTAGACATTGGAGATATCAATGGCTCACTGCCTTGCGTTCCGAAAAATGAAATGGAAAAGGTCATTGTTGAAGCTAGAGATGATTTTTCTATGGAATTCTTGTATTCATGTGATAGAATGAGAGGAAATACTATCAGTAATGGAGCTACCAATGGCCCGGTTTCTTGTCACTGTGATATTGAAGTAGAAAAAGATGGTAGAGAAGATAAAACTTCCTCAAAGTTAAAAACCTGTAACCAGGTGTGTGTGACTTTTGTGCCTGATGGAGAAACAAAGAAGCAATCATTTAACCAAAACAATTCCACTAGTAACACGGTGGTCAATTCAGCCTCTGCAAAAGATGGAGGTTCTCCAGAAGAATCTGACGGACTCAAGGTTAATTTCTTATCATACAACCAGAAACATTCTGATACAGATTCTGCTGCAGAAAATATTCAATCCGCGTGCATGGAACACGAGCCTGAACTTGCACAGAGCCATAGTGACGGCGGTCTTGCCACTGTTAATCGTGATGCTCGTACTTTTGGTTGTGCTGCTACTGCTGCATTGTTGAGCTCTTCTTCACCATTTGATGAAATATTTGAAAAGGTAATTTCTAATGAGAATTGCTGTGTAATTTTTAGTGAACCCTAATTCCTGACATTAAATCATGTTTCTTGTGAGTGCTGAACTATGTTAGCATAATTCTTCATATTACTTCGTGTACTCGTGTCTAGTACTCGACCTTTGGACACGAGTATGACATTTGGACACATTAGTTTAATTTTTAAACAAAACTCACATGGATTTTTCAAAATAGTAGTCAATTTTGGGACTTGAACACGTACGTGTGTCAGATCCTGAGTAACATAGCTCGTGAATACCTACACCGGTTTTACTTTTTCTATGAATGATGGCAGACTATCTCCTCACAACTTGCAGTGTTTAAGGTCACCATACAGGCTCCTGCACGACTCTTCAAGGAATACTGGAATAGTAGTTGCCATGGTCCTGGATTTCTTGTGGATACTAGGCATCCACAATGCATGTCTAACTTTTCAGTATTTCTTTGACATGAAAAGTTCATTTCTCAGTTTGCTATAACCTTTGTTTAGCTGAGCTCTTTGACTTGATTGGTCTGATGGTAGAAAAACACATAGATACTCTTGTTTGGAATAAATAAACCAAGTAATCCGATGTTCTTGCTGTCATGAGCAGGCCGGACAAAATATCTGCAGTCTCGATTCAAACCTTGAAAGTGTAAATGGATTTGAGTACATGAAGTTGGATGAGATAGAACCTCAGATGTACAAGTACAATGCCATGAATGATGAAGATTCCATTTTCCTTCCTGAAGTATCCATGGGTCTAGAAAATGATACAGGGTTTGACCTGGGGTTTGATGTCTCGGCTGCTTCTCAATCAGAATTTCCTGAACCAATTGCTAGCAGAACCACGACAATGATGACATGTGTCTGGTGTGGCTCAGAGTTTTCCCATGAAGTAGTTGAGATGGACCCACAGCCAGATTCAGTTGGTTTCATGTGTCCAGATTGCAGGTCCAAGATCTCCCAACAATTCAATGATCTAGAAAGTAATTTCTCTGTAAATCCTCACTACTCTTAAGTGTTAACTTTATATATTCTCTTCTTCTGAACTTCTTACTGTGATTATCTGTATCATACTATCATTAGCATTAGGCGCTTGTAGGTAAGAATCTACTTAACCTTGCTTTAGGTGCTTTTTTAGTCGTGCTGAATATCGGCTTTGATGTTGACTAATGAAAATGGGTGGTGCAAGTTTCATAGATACTACATGTCTTTATTGATGTTGACTAATGAAAATGGGTGGTGAAAGTTTCGTATATACGTGTGTATTTTATTCCCGACTTCCTGATCTTTAACAAACCACCAGAAAGCAGCTAGCTTCTTGCATGAGCAACATTTTCTTATATTTGTGCTGTTATATGCTCTGTATTTGTGCGTGATATATGTTCTTTATAACTGTTGAAGATCTTTGGGTTTCCCAAGAAAAGAGGAAAATTTCATTATGGTAAATATCATCAGGTAGAAATCTTTTGTTAGACGCCATACTTGGAATAGAATGTATTTGCGTGGAATTGAATGTATTAGCCTTGTATTGGTCGTATTGCTCAATGATCCACTAGTTGTTCTGAAGAAGCTTATTTCTTTTATGTTTTCTTGATGTAAAATACTTGTACATTGGAATTAGTCACAGTTTTAGCGAGAAGAAAAGTCAAGTGATGCTTATTTTCAATTGAATGGCTTGAATGGAGCATCTGTATTAATCAGCAATGGCTGTCTGTTGCATGATCATTCTCGCCTACTGAGATTGAATTGTAATCAGTTTATCTCCTTTCTGGGCTATGGATATGATAGACATTTTTGTTTTTTAATATTCCATTTAGAGCACCCTACGTATGTGATCTGGACTAGCCAGTCGGTCCATCATGACTCGACTATCCTTTTCATACATTCTCTGATGTCAATATACTGTTGCATTTTATCTTTGTGAAGATATCATGTAGGTCTCCTACATTTAAGAAATAGAGGAGTACGATTTACTCTATAAACCAAGGGGCTACTCCACCCATTGCCAATTGGTTTTGGGATGAAACTTCCTCAGACTTGTAAAGTGGACACTCTCTCCTCCCCAATGGATGTGGCCCAAGCCCATGTGCGCATCTAATAATCTTGTTAATAATCGGCCATAGACCATAGTAGAGTATTTATGTTTTTTCGGTTGAATGAATTGAACTTGGGGACTCGAGATCAAGCTTGCCATAGATCTGATGTGATCAAATATTGAGAGATTTTGGATCTTCATATTCTGACATGCGAATGTCGGAATCGTAATTAACAGTGATTTGTCAGGGACGAAGCTCTCTTTAGGAACAGTCCGGACTCAAAATGTGGAGTATTTTTTACCCTAAGAATCTCTGGGAAACTCAAGCAGATTAGATTAATGGATGTTTAAAAATTTTCTCCGAAATCCGGATCATTCTTCCGGATCTTTCTTCCCTGGCATCAATGTAAGATCTCAAGATATTCAGTTTATTGTTGAGCGTCCCTCTTCTTGTACATTTCATCGTTTTTGCATTTTATAATCCAGTCGTATTCTTTGATACAGCAAAAATGATAGTGAGCAAAAATGGACACCATAAAATAGTCAGGCCTAAATTATTTTCCAGAAATAAAATTAGAATTAGAAAGAGCCAAATAACCAAGCAAAACTGCCAAAATGAAAGCATAAAAAACCCAGTGAAAACAAAGGGACTCGTAATTCGTAAGTCGTATTAAAACAAAGGATATTTTGTTTCCCGAGTTGATGTACCTAGTTGTACGTCTAGTGCCGCTGATTCACAGTTGTCGGAATAGAATTAGTAGACAACTTACAAGTAGGCAAAAAGCAAAGCCGTTTGAAGGGCAGAAATGCAGAATACCTCTTGAGAAGAATACAACATCCAAAACTTGGGATACATAGAATTAATTCTAGGTTAAATCATACAACATATCGGTAAGTAACATATCGGCCTGCAGTCTCACTAGGCCGGATAATCTTCACAACTTGTCCACGCTTCAGTCCATAATATCTTGCAATCGGATCATTCATTTGGATTCTTGGTAGCTGGACTCAAAAGATCGTATACCAGGATTACCACAAGTATTTATGGAAATTACAACCAAATGTTAAAACATCACAGAGTTCTCAGAAAATTTCTCTATTTGCCAATTGCCATAAAGAAGGGTTACAACTAGTGAATCACTAGAGTCGTACACACCAGACTCTAACACAGTCTTAGATTAGGACCAATACTCGTTTTGGACGACCCTCATGGAAATGAGATACATTCTTTTTACAAACTAGTATTTTCAATATAAAATCGTGTATCAACACTCGTTCTTGGATGCTACTCCTAATAGGCAAAATCAGGATATTGGGGAGGAAAACACAAAGAATCAAACGGAAAAAAAAAAAAAGACAAACTTGCATAGGAGTACACAGCACAGCGCTGAGCCGCTGACGCTGACTGTGCCTTATGCACAAGGCGCACCTAAGAGCTTAAGTGTGCCAAGACGCACTTTTGTAAACAAAGAACAGCTTTCGTGACCATACAAGGTTGCCTGCCTAAAGGAGCAGGCTATAATCACCATATACACCAGTATGAAAATTATTTGATGTACTAACCTGAGTTTCCTTCACAGTGTACCTTTGGAGCAGGGTCTTCTTTTCCTCGTCTGTTAGCAACTGATGTTCAGGAACAAGAACATGTTCCTTGATATTAACCAATAGCTCTGCCTCCTGATTTAGTAAAAGAAAGATGCTGTGAAATATGAGCGAATCATGATATGAATTCTTCTAGTAACTTTTCTATGTCTACCATCTGCTTATACATCTGTTTACTACGGAGTATTACGTAGGCTCTAGGACAAAAGGGTTCGAACCTTCAAAGAATGGAACCAAAACCTGATGCATAACTGATTGGGCACACCCCCACTTTGATTTCTGTTGAACACTAATAAACACTAATATTGTTGTTGATTTCTATTCAACACTAATAAACGCTAATAATCATGATACGAAATTCTGTTGTTTAGTACTCGGTATTTTGTGCAGGTTATATAGGTGCCAGCGATGTGCTAATGCAAATTAAGTATTAACCAATTATGTGCAAGACATTAAAATTATGCTTTATAGTAGTCTTCAAGACTGGATTGTCTAAGAGAAACTTTTCTGCAGAATAAAAGCTGCAAACATAATTTAGGATATCTTTAATTCAAAACAACATACGGAGTATAAAATATACAAGTTCCAAACTACAGTACAGCAGCTAATACTTCTGTTTATAGAACCTCAAGCACATGTATACTTTTCTCAACTATGCTACCCAAAACTGTCACCAACAGAAACTTGGTTTACAAAAAGTGCACCGAGCTGTCCCTGTGGCACTAGCCAAATCGTTCTTTTACCCAACCCTTCCCTATCGCCCCTTGTCCCCTATCTTACATTTTATGCTTCTATATACAATATTTTATTATAAGAGTGCACATTTGTTTCACGGCTGTCGCCAAAGGCCCTTCTCACCTCTCACCTTTGTGCGCTTCAAGTTTTTCAAATCTATGAATCACAAAGTCATATCTTGCTTGATTAATAAAAAAACTTAATTAAAAGGAAAGTGCATAACTCACCTGGAAAACTTCCACGTGGAATTTAGAGGAGATTTCACTAATACAAGTCTTGGCAAACGGGGTCAAGTTCGTTTGAACTACCAAAATAGCTCTAGTAACATTCTCATTTTTCATGATATTGGTGTAATTCTTTATTGTTTTAACCCCAACCTTCGGCTCCTCAGGAAAGAACACATATATCTGCAACAAAGCAAATGTAAAGTAAGCACAGACTCACAGCCCAATAAAAAAGTTATATGATGAATAACTTCATAAAATTTGATGTAGACGATATAACTTATCAACATAGATAATGCGGAGTATATGATAAATGAAAAACCTGATCAGAGCTGTCATTTCGTCGAGTCTTCTGAATCGAAAGGGCATCCCTCTTCAAGTAATCACCGTATTTCTCCATGAACTGATGTTTCGTCATGTTGAGCTCATAGTCAGACACAATATAAGCTCTGTCATTTAGCATCTGCATTATTGTCCTTTGAATTCTGTATAATCTAGTTGTCTCTTCATCGGAGGTGGCCATTTCTCCAACGCCTGCCAAAACAATTCTGTATCAATCGGACTATAAAGCCTACACTATTCTGCAACTACTTTGTTCTTGTTGTTGGGAGTAAGGTTGCCTAATACGATAATAGGCCACAACCGACTCACAATACGTTTACTCACATCCGTCTCGGTCATTTGTTTACCTTTGGTTTTGTAACAAAGACCAAAGAAAAGAGAGGGGACCATCTGTGGCAATTGTTAGTGGATGACAAGTGGACATCATGGAATGCGTAAGATCAAATTACCTATAAAAAACTTACCTAATATAGAAAAGTAAACAAATGAATGAGACACCCTAAAATAGAATAGGTAAATAAATGACTGTGATGGAATGCACTCAAACCAATCACAATTAGCATTTCATTGAGGTTGGGAGCTTGAACATTGTTACATTCGCAAAATTTTGCTACAACAATTAAATCACTTAATAAAGAATACAAAACGGATTATAAACTAATCAAATCTATTTTTAACCATTCAATGTCTCAATTTTTACATATTCACCAAATGTACAGCTTGACACAGCACTAGGCAGTAACCATAACCAGTTTAACAATCTTCAATAAACTATTCATAATACCTTCAAACTACCCCATCCGTCCCATTCATTTGTTTTTACCTCATATTCTTTGTCAGGAGTATTTTAATCAAAGGTAAACAAACAAATGAGACGGAAGTGTATACGATATAAACATAACAAGGAGCATCCAAGAAAGATTTAAAAGTCTTTTGAAAGAGCAAATAAAACCCTAACAATTAATAATTGAAAGAAAGTTTTAAACTTCCTAAAATCATGAAAAGAACCAATGAAAATATGAATTAATAAAAAAAGAAGGCAAAAGAAAAGAATATACATTACCTTTCCGTAGTCCGTTCGAGGGAGACAAGGAGAGAGAGAGAGAAAGATGAACTAAGGTAAACTGTATAATGATGTCTTACAACAACATTGATTTTATTTACTTATACTAGTAGAAGCTTAAGTCTGAAATTAAGAAAATAATTGGGCTAGGCCCAATATTTCCGGTTTTTGGCATAGAGGATCATTGGTTTGGACTAGGTTATTTTTTATGGAATTACTTTTTCACATAACTTTACTTTTTTCACATACACTTAACTTTACTTTTTCACATACACATTGTCATTCATTTTCCTTATCATACCGTTTTCCTAAACCTAAATACTATTATCGAATCTAATTGATTTAAAAATTTGAATAATGGATTAATTCTCTAATTAGTACAATATAATTTGTTGTTTTAACAATTATTAATATGTTTTGTTGAATTTAATAGGGTTTGTTAATTAGTGAAATTAAATGTTACTTGTTTATCAATTTTTATTAATGAAGGCGTGGTGGTTTGGATAGTGGACGGTGGTTCTGGTTGGTGTGCAACGGTTAGGGGTGGTGCGTGATGGTGGTGTCTAACTGTCTAAGGGTGGTTCATGAGGACTGTTCGTGTGTGCAATATAAATGACGATGAACAGACAACAAATAACCCTAAAATATGTAAAACTAGCCGACGTGGAAAACTTGTTTACACATCCTATACAACATTTCATTGATGGAAGACAACGTGTATACAATTAATACAAATTCAAAATCTCATTGATGGAAAATCTTGTAATCTATTAGGCAATAGTGAGTAGTTTTTCAGAATCGATTTTCTTCTGAATAATTTGCATAGGATAGCTGACTGCTTAATATCGTCGTGCGTCTTCAAAAAAATGATTCCAAGGTCGGCCGACGACTTGACTGATCGGAGGTGTTAAACAAAGGCGGTGTTAATGGTGATGGGAGATAAGGGAAGGAGAAAAAAAATCAATTGTGTGAGGGAATGAGAAAAATGACAAGGGTAAAATTGTAAAAGGTCTATGTGAAAGAGTAAAATCCATATGTGAAAAAGCATGTCCCATTTTTTTATGGGACTTGCTAAATCCCACACACTATTTTACTTAATTCCGCACATTTATTCCCGCTACACTAGGTGTGCCCGTCTCATTTCTCACCTCCATGAGAGAAAACAAGAGAGAGAAAAGGAAAAACAGAAAAACGGAAAGAAACCACAACTGCCAGCGTTGCCGACCAACTCCTTCCCTACCACTCTCCCAGCGTCGTCGGCCACCCCTCCACAGCCCCATCCTCGTGCCGACCTTCCCTCCACAGCCCGACCCCCGCCGACCAACCCTCCTTGCTACCATCGCCTTGTCGATAACCCCCATTCCCGCGCCTACAACCCGCAGCAATCATACTCAGCGACACATGTTTTGTATGTTTGATTTTTGAAATAAGAAAATTGAAAGACATTTTTTTGTATGTTTGAAAGACAAATGTAGGGAGGAAATAAGAAAATTGAAAGACATTTTTTTGTATGTTTGATTTTTGAAATGAAAGCATGTTTTTGTGTTTTTGAAATTTTTGAAATCAAACAACTTGTTTTTGTTGTTTTTTTTGGGCCTCCTCCCCACACTTATTATATACAATATCCGGTGACGGAGAAAGTGTGGATAGGAGACAATTTTTGAAAAAAAAGAACGTATTTTTGGGTTTTTTGTTTTTTTGAAAATAAAAGACATGTTTTTGTATTTTTAAATTTTTGGGATCTCCTCCCCACACTTATTTATATACATAGTGTATGGAGGAGACTCGGAAACTAAATTGCATTTTTTGTGAAATTTTCGTTTTTTTTTCAATTTTTTGTGTTTTAAAATGGGGATTCAATGCATGAGCTATCCTATATGCAAAATTGAAAGTACGATGCAAATTACTCTATAATCCAATTCCTATATGTGACGATATTTTACAAAATTTAAATCTAATGGAAGCCTAAATGAATGCAACTAAATGATTTACTAGGCTAAATATATTACAAGTAATCTAAATGCATACGAAAGTAAATATGAATGAGAGAATTTGGATTAAGGGAGTCATACTCGGCTTNNAAGTAGGCCATAAAGCTCGGCCATCGTCTAGGACTAGTCGTCCTTCTCATCATCATCTCCGGTCCCGAACTCGGATTCCCGTATGAAGTCATCCGTGTTCATGGCCACGGTTGAGTCATCCACCCCCCGTGGTCAAGTCAATGTCGATCTCCCGCCCCGCTCCCGAGCCACTTGCAAACCCGACATCCCCAAAAATGGAAGGGGTCCCTCCGAACCACCGAGTATCATGCTCCTCCCATTGAGTAGAGGTCGAGGTGGGGAAGACCGGGGCGCTAAAGTAGTCCGGGCGAAGGTTTATGTCGGCGTAGGCAAAGCTTCCGTCCTTGAGATACCCACCATCCGGCTCAAGGTAGTAAAAGGGGTAAAGGCCGGAGGGGTGGTTGTATTGCCTCCTTCGATAATCGTCATAAATTGGGAATTGCCCGACTGATTGGTTGAAATAAATCTGATCCATTCGTTGTTGCAAACCGAACCTCTCACTCGCGGCCGTTTGCAATCCCAATCTCATGTCGTTCATGAATATTACCAAGTCGGAGTGGAGCGGGGTTGGTTGAGAAGGGTGGCTTCATGAGGCTCCGTCACCAAATTGAGGGTTCCAAGGATTGGATAAGGGTGTTGGAGTTGGCATCATGAACCGGAGACTAGACGCGGTCTCCGTCGGGTTGTCCCTCCCATAGGCGATTGGTGGATATTGGGGAAGTTGGGACGGGTCTTCCTCCGCTTCAATCTCAAGGAGGAATGATTCTTGTTCGGGTTTGATTTTCATTTTGGAAGCATTTGGGAGCGGGATCGAGTTTCGCTTTTGAATTTGCCAATATTCAAGGCCGTCAAAGGGATTTGTTTTGATCCATTCAAGAGACTTCATCATGTAATCTTTTGTTAGGTAAGTTTCTCCGGGAAGCCAATTCATGGTGGACAAATCCACCGGGCGTTCCATGTGCTTGGCGATGCGGGTGATGATGCCACCCACATGTAGAGGAATCTTTTGCCCCGGAGAGTTGGCCAATTTGGCTAAGTGAAGGGCCATGT
>LHUT01004787.1:0-24453 GCA_001412135.1 Silene latifolia subsp. alba | reverse complement strand
AGTATGTTTAAAACCGTTTTCAAAATCATATTTTAAAACCCTTTTGACGGAGCAGTGGAGAGACACCGCCGAGAAGAAACGCAACAACAGTTGCGCCTTCTGGAATAGTCGTAGCACTTGCTGTGCCTCTTCCAGAGGTTGATTAGCCTCTATTGCTCTTCTTCTTCTTCTTCTTCTTCTTCTTCTTCTTCTTCTTCTTCTTCTTCTTCTTCCGTGTTTCCTCTATTTCATTCGAAGGCTCGGTTTTTTTCCGTTTTCTTCTTTATTTCCTTTCAAGTTTTTTTTGTTCATTCACAAATTGTTTTACAAAATTCCTTTCAATAAATCCGACCTAAATCCCTTATAATTCGATATTTGCGGGTTTTCGTCATTAAATTCGAACCCGAATTCAAGAGGCTCGATTTGTTCATATCAAGTCCCTCGAATTCGTCTTTGATATACGTTTTTGATTCTGTTCTTATCTTTTACGTTTTCAAATCCCATCTCTAATCCGAAGTTTGTATATAAACCCGTTTTCCGACATTAATTTATAATTAACTCATAATAATTCATTTCCATTCGTTTTTCTTGCTTTACGACGATCTCATATGCATATAATACTATTAAATCACTTCTACTCGAGATATGTTTCCATAATTAACCTTAATCAACCAACGAACTATAATGATTAACGAGTCTGACTTTCACAGTCAGAACCCAACTCAGGAATAGTCGCATGAACTGATGCGCCTCTTCTAAGAGACGCGGCAGATGTTGCGCCTGTTCTGAGGTGGTTTCTGCCTCTAAACTTGTCTTGTTTTGACGTAAGTTTTCTAATTCGGTTTTAATCGATTATTGTCCTTATTATCGCTGTTAATTCGACATATCTTCATATTTTCATATTTCTCATATTCTTTCTATTTCAACACCCTCTTTAAGCGTACTCGTGACGTAAATTCATTTGTTTTTTTGTAATTCGATTGTAATTTATTTCCTGTAATTCATCTATTGCAATTTATCATTCTTGCATGATTTACTTACTTGACAATCACATGTAATCAATCTAATTCCAACTTCGACCCTTCAATTAAATGCTAAATTCCTTGTTCACCGACATTTAATTCTCACATGTTAGGATCAATCCGTGTTTGTTGCATTGCATGCATACAACTGACAACATATCAAGTATAAATAACTTCCCTGATCATTAGTAGAGGCTGCTATCGAGCCGGGCGGAATTAGGTGTTCAAATAAACGAGCTTCCTAATACGTACCCTCACCCCTTACTCAAGATCTCTGTGAACATCCGTGTTCATTGGCATCATAATAGTCATTCTAGACATAGAATGCTAAGGGTAACGAGTTTCTTAGTGTTCATGTTATTACTTTCTGTCTTGACATGACATGAAGTACTCGAACGGTTCCAATTTTACATAAAAATTGGTGGCGACTCCACAAATGCAGGCTTGTCAAACCTTTCATCGGTTTCAATGCCTTTCAAATCGGTAATGACTCATGACGTGCCTCGGCCTCGCGCCGGAGTTGCCTGGGAGAAGTGTCGCCGCCTCGAAACCAACGCATGGGTGTGTTCGGCGCGGGTGGCTGTGTCCACATCGAGAGAGGCAAGGAGTGAAGAGCGTAGCACCCAAAGAGAAGAATCGACGGTAAACAACAAGGGAGCCTTGGTCTGGTGGGCAAAAAGACTTGGTAAGAGGAGAAAGTCCTCACATTAGATTTGATTGTTTTGAGTCGGACTAGCTAACATTTGTCTCGATTGAGACTTGAACATTTTATTCATAGTATGTAATCTTGGTCATAAGGACAAAAAAACTCATTTGCATTTGGTAATATGATAGTGTGGTTGCCACCATTGAGACTTAATTGCTTTTGTGTAAAAGATAGGTACATTTGACGTTTTCGAGCCAATGACACTTTCCTCAGGCGACACTCGACCGAGTGTCACTTACTCGATCGAGTGGATCCCTTCACTCGATCGAGTAGGGCCATTGACAGAACCTGGAAACCTGCTGGAAATTGGGCACTCGACTGAGTAAGTTCGGAAACTCGACCGAATGCGTGTCACTCTTAGTAGTTGAGTGGGCCTAGTAGACTTGCATGATCGATTTCCAAGAATTGTTTACGTTTGATAATAATATACTTGGTGTAGACACAATTCATGACCTTCTGCTTAAGGATGATCTAATGCGATGCCGATTACAACTTCTTAATAACGCGCCAAACTTACGCGGAGTCCACTATCTTTTCACCATTATTAAGTTAAAGGACAACAAGTGTCAAAGCGTGACACACTCACCATACTTAATTATAGCCTTTTAGGTGTTGCTTGTTGTCCCAAATTCAACCACCTTCATACGTTACCGAGTTTCCCTGATCATCACATTTTTCCAGGTGAACGTAATAATGTCGACCTTGAGCATTCCTCCCGTTGCTCTCTCTCCTCGTGACGACGCCGTTCAACTCTACAAAGCCTTTAAAGGTCTCTCCTCCTTTTTTTTTCATTTTTTTTTTTTTTTTTCTTGTATTTACCCAATTTCAAATGCATGTTTGATTTATTTAATTCTAGTTTTAATCATTGTTGAGATGTTTATTATGCTAATCAAGCGTTCCGATTATCTCATTGTTAATTTTATTTCGTTTGATCGTCGATTAAATCTTTGTCGAACTGCATTGACATGGACGGAAAGATGATAACACGTTATAATTGTTTCCTACGGAAGTTGTTAGGGCCTAGTAATTAAGACGGAGATATAATGGACAATTTGTTTCCTACAGAAGTTGTTATGGCCCAGTAATTAAGACGGAGATATAATAGAGATATAATGGACAATAGGTTGCAGGTTTAAATCCTCGATATTGTATTGCTCTTAGGACTCTCATTTGACACACAAAAGAGAGAGTCACAATTGTGTTATCTTGTCATATGCAGTGTACTTGAACGCGTTTATTAGTAGGTAATATCGAGTATAACACTTAATCATACACCATAGCCAATGAGACGCCATTCGTTTTACATCACTTTGTTATTTACAACAGTTTTCTTATTGTCGGAATTGTAGAATCGTGGTACACCTCTTGTTCATAAAACATTCTCGTGCTTCAACATATTAGCCTTGTTTCTAGATTATGAGCGTATTATTATGGCCGAAATCAATATGGTCAAATTAGTCGGCATGGATTTTGTAAACTAAGAGTGGTGCAATACTCCAATGTCGATAAATACCATAGGACTTTATTCTCTTATCTAACATACTTTTGGTACCAGGGTTTGGATGTGACACTTCAGCTGTGATCAGTATTCTCGCTCACCGTGATGCTACACAGCGCGGTATTATTCAGCAGGAATTTAGAGCTTTGTACCATGAAGATATGCTCAAACGTTTATCAAAGGAGCTCAGTGGGAAACTGGAGGTATGACATAGATGGACACGTTTCCTTCCTTCAGTTTTACACGATGAATAGCTAGCAAAATGACTCACTCGACTGCTTTTTTATATTGTGAAGTACTCGTAACGGTTGCTTCTCAACATAGTTTTCATTATGGGTGTTTGTGGAAACTGCTTTTTTATGTTGTTTGGGTAAGACCTCGTACGTCTGACCCCTGTACAGTTTTCATTTTCATTAATAGGGGCCCTTAAGTTATCGGGGGTAATGTTGTTGTAGTTAACAAAGAATGAAATTTCATTTATCCTTTCCCCAAATCATTTTGAAGGTGTCCACTCTTGTGAATGACAAGCATGATTAATCAACTGTATAATTTTCTTTGGCAAGGATGCAGTTTTGCTCTGGATGCAAGATCCAGCATCTCGTGATGCTGTTGTTATGAGGCAGGCACTGAGTGAAAATAATGTCGATCTCAGAGCTGCCACTGAAGTAATATGCTCCCGTACCCCTTCCCAGATACAGATCTTCAAGCAGATTTATCTTCAGAGGTTTGGATCCTACCTGGAGCATGATCTGGAACGACATGCTTCTGGAGATCATAAGAAGGTACTGTCTTACTGTTTACAATTCACCATATCTAAGACAAGAATAAATGTAACTGCAATAATTTATAACTATGTAGTACCAAGGGTACATACCTTGAGGTGAAAATGTGAAATGATGAGTCATTTGTGAATGATATTGCTTTGTAGTACTAGGGTAATATTGTATGATGTGTCAACTGTGAACGGTATGTTATTGGGAAGCTTTTATAACTTAATACCCTAAGTGGGCTGTAATGAAATTGTAAATATGGGAAGGGGGCTAGCATAATTTCTAATGGAGCCAAAGATGAACTGTTATCTGGCTTTAGAGTAAGATGGAATGAAGCAAATTAACTCGGTAAATTGTGTACACTTCTTATATTGGAAAGTAGCAGTCGGTCATTGCCATCCTTCTTCCGTGTTTCTGACACTAGCAAAATGACTACCTAGGAATTCTGAGTTTGTAACAAAAATGGGAATTGTGGAACCGAATGCTCTTATAGACTTATACTATGTTGAATGAGGTTGAAAGATAATTCTTTGTTGTATATTCCGCTGAAAGATAAAGCATATGTATGTGCAAAACTAAGAAGCTAACTTCGGGATCTGTATTAGTAGCTAATAGATAGTTGCTGAATGTCGATTGACAGCTGCTGTTGTTTTTTTAGTGTTGACTTGTATCATCACTTATCCTCGTCCGTAATTACATAACTGATTGTGTACTGCTGTGATATAAGATGTTGATACTCTTTTGCAGCTTTTGCTATCATATGTGAGCATACAGCGCTATGAAGGTTTCGAAATTGATCCAATGATTGTTCAAAACGATGCAAATGAACTCTACAGAGCTGGGGAGAAAAGGTTGGGAACTGATGAGAACACTTTCATAAGGATTTTCAGTGAGAGAAGCAGGGCACACTTGGCAGCTGTTGATTCAGCTTACAAGAACATGTATGGAAATTCTCTTGAAAAGGTATTCACTTGTTATACAATGCTCGTTCATCCTTCAACTCTGATACATTCGATATTTGATTGATTGTTATTTAAGCAGGCTATAAAAAAGGAAACCTCAGGGCTGTTCGAGTATGGTCTTTTGACAATCGTAAGATGTGCAGAAAGTCCTGCCAAATACTTTGCCAAGGTAATTGATAGCTACTTGAGTGTTTGATCTCTGCTTTTGCAAGTTCAGCTGAAATCCGCTTACTTCTTTTTTTGGAAGCTTTAATTCTCAAAGCATTCATTCATTAAGAGGATAACAATGCTTTATATTAATGAATTATGAAGTGAATTTCTTCCTATATTGCTGCTAATTTAATATTCTTAGTACTTTCTATCTATAGTCCTTGCACATATATTTCTAAATATACATTGCCCAGTACTTTTCAAACTCTGATATTACTGTTTGACATCAACTTCACAGTAGTATGGTATTATCAATTATTGTATGCTATTCTGTATCTTATTCTTTTTATCGTGATGTGGGCACATGGTTGTTTTTTCTGGTTTGATGTAATGATATTTTACTCTTCTTGAATTATAGCTGATAGACACTTCAGACCATTTAAATCAATGGCCATGCTGACAGTTTTGTGGTGGACTTGGTGTCAAGTTTCCTAGAGACAAAATAAGTTTATATGTTCATTACAAAGTCTTAGGAAACACAACTTATGGTCTCCTTCAGTACTCGAGACCCCCTATCTTGTTGCTGACAGTATGATGGCCTAGTGCCTTCTGGCATTGTTTTGTCATTGGCATCTCATGATGCCTGTAAACTTCTCTTGTTAGGATGGCAAATTATTTGTGTTACTGTAAATCTGTAATTAGGGGTAAAACCTTTGCTACAAGTGAAGAAATTATTTTAGGGTTAACAACTTAACGTTGATAGCCTGTGGCCACTATCTTTGGCGCGCATTGGTAAAACTCTGAAAACACACGTGAGAACCTGTAAACTGCATACATTTAGTAAGCATCCTTTTTTAGTAGGGTGACAGACCCTGACTTAAAAATGCATACTCTCAATTCAAATTGCTCCCTGAAGGATTTGGATCTGAAATCCATTAGTTACTATTTCATTTTTAACCAGTAGAGCCAACCCATATACCCGCTCCAACTCAATAGCTGACAATTTCAAATGCATACGAAATACATGAACTATATTTTTTTTTTTACTAATGTGCTTGGTCATTAAAATTTCGTGATCTAGCAACAACAATCAGACGGCGTGGGCCTTGCTGTAAGGTGCGATCTGTGTCAAAATTGGTCTTTTCTCTAAGTCTCTGTTACTAGAGTAATTCATGTAAATTCCACCTTTTGATTGGATATTAGTAAAAGTTCACCACTTCAGTTTTCATTGGTCATATGACAGGTATTACGCAAAGCTATGAAGGGTTTGGGAACCGATGACACAACACTTATCAGGGTAATCGTGACAAGGACAGAGATCGATATGCAGTACATAAAGGCAGAGTATGAAAAGAAGTACAAGAAGTCATTGGTAGATGCGGTTCACTCTGAAACATCAGGCAACTATCGAAAATTCCTTATTGCTCTCTTGGGTCCCAATCATTGAGCTAGTTACGCCACTCTCCATATATAGGAGTAGTGTATCAGACTATCAGCATGCATATGTGCATACCTTGTGTGGTGGTTTAGCTTTTAGATTATTGTGTGTCGTATGATCATCGAGAGTTGTCCATGTTGGATTATGTGAACGAGCTAGTTCTTCCTCTTGTTTATGATTGCCATTGAGTATGGTTGGTTATCCTTGTTTATATTAATGGTTCATCTTGTTGGAACTTGTCATCTATAAAAAGATCTAACCTATTAGATTATTTGAAACCGTCTTTCGCTAAAATATCGTAAGATCAAACTCGTGCTTGGAATCTTAAAGCGATTGCATGTTATTTGTAGGTATTGACTTACGGTGACAAGTGATCTCGGATTTTTAGTCCAACATTCATTTTCCTCCACATTTATGCGAAGTTTTTAATACACGTGAGTTGTGTCCACACAAGTATATAAACCATATTAGTGATTGAAGGTAGTACCTTTTTTTACCATTGACTGCTTGAATCATTTGTACTCATAACCAGCGACCATATTAAAAACTTGTGAGGGAGTGGGATTGTTCTCTTATAATAGTTCGACTATTGTCGTTTACAAATTCTTTTTGTAAGACCCTGTTCTTTTCGGCTTAATTGAGCTCAGCTCACTTCAGCTCTATTCATCTCAAGTCACTCCAATTCAGTTCAGTTACATTCAGCTCAGTTCAGTTAAGCTCCATTTAACCCCAAAAAACATGGCATAACTCGACTGTTCAGGTTTGATTCCATGAAATGGGAATTCAGCCGTGTTGAAACTTACCAAGAAGAATTCCATCACGCTTTCTATCGAATACAAATCCACGCTAAACCCGATGCCAAACCTGATGATGTGAACATTCCACAAACCAGTTAGACTTTGACACAATCACAAAGCAATCCAATTTTTATATAAGAACCCTACGTAGTAGGGCTTGATATTAATTGTTTTCATCGTTGATAGAGCAATGATTGAGAAGAGTACATATAATTCCGATGAATTTGGATGTGATAGAAGGAAATTGCACGAGTGGGTTGTTGTTGTTGTTGTTTGTCGAATATACCCCACAAATCCAGCCATTCAACAGCCATGAACAACTCACGTGGTCAATGACCCCTTCTTATTTATGTCATGATGCATCCATTATATGTTAGACTATGTTTATCCACAGACTCATCTTCAGACTTCAGACTCTGCCACCTCAGCTTTCCACTAACTTTTCATTCTTCAGACTCAGACTCAGACACTCTCAGACTCACTTAAAATATACACTTTATCCTCATACTCATTTCAGACTTTGCCACCTCAGCTTTCCACTCAACTCAACTCAACTCAACTTATTTTACTTTTATATTTCATTTTACATCAATATCTTCACTTATTTTTTGATGACATATTTTTCACTCAAATAAATCAAATATTAAATAAACCTTTTGACATAGTATTTTTTTTACTACCGATATATAAATAAAAGAAATTATATTACAAACTAAATTCCGAGATACGAAAGAAAATTACATAAACACATAATATAAAACTGAACAAAATAAATAGAAATACGAGATAAAATAATTAAATATCCCCTGAACGANTCAAGTAGATTTTTATCTTATCTATATTTGTTACCCAACTCAACTCAATAAGATGAGCTTTTTCTCAATTTTTGTTACCCAACTCAACTCAACTCAACTATTTAATAATACCTTTGTTTGCGAATTGTGAGTGATTCGTTTCGTGTATGAGCTATCGCAAAAAATGGACAACATTTTGTCCGTATATATCTAAACTCAACTCAATAAGATGGACAACATTTTGTCCGTATACTGCAAAAAATGTTAGCTTCATATATCTATAAAAAACGCAAATTCTCCCGTCTGAAATAAGACGGACAAAATGTTGTCATTTTACGATAAAATGTTAGCTTCATAAAATATTTTGTCACTAAATGGTTACATTCTTTTAAAAAATGGTGACATTTAATCCGTCTTATTTTAGAGCGTCTGAAGCAAGACGGACTATATTAATAAAATCTACAACTTATATTAATAAAATAATACATCATTACTATTCATCCGTCTGAAGAAGCGTCTTGAAAATCCAAGACTCATGTTCAGACTCTCAACTCAGACCCACTACTTTATCCAAGTCTGAGCTTCAACCAGTAAAAATCTGACCCTCAGACCCACACTCATACGCAGCTTCATACCCCGATAAACACAGCCTTAGATAGTTACTTTTCATAACTAGCGGGTCCTTAATTCATTAGCCTTAAGCCATAAGCAATAGTCAAAAGTGACCCTAATTAAAAATAAGCTTCAAAATCTTTAACTTTTGCTTCCATAATTAGTAAGATAAAAAAGTTGAGGATCTAAAGCGCAATGTACTAGCATGGTGATTGATTTCATAATTTCTTTTTTGAAAGGGGTAAAAGAAAAATCATTTAGCGAATTTGGGTTAGGAGTGAAAATATTTAGCGCTTCAGTGTCGAAATAGAACCATATATCGTATTTTGGAATAGGAGGTGAGAGCAATTTGTCATTAGGAATTATTTTGCTTAGAATCCTTAATTGAACAATTCTTATCATAAAATAGTCATTTGTCCATGTTCTTTTGGGCTGAATAGAGCTGAACTGAACTTAATTGAGTTGAAGTGAACTGAAGTGAGCTAAATGGAGCTGAAGTGAATTGAAATTTACTGGGATAAATAGAGTATTGAGCTGAGTTGAATTGAAATAAGTTAAATGGGGGATGAGTGCTAAATGAGAGTCGAAAAGAACAAAGCCTTATTTGGCGGATAGTGACTCTTTGTCATTACCATTTTCACACTCAAAGTGGGAACTCTACCTCAAAACCAATCCACAAATTGCCCTAACATCGTGTTCATTTAGAGCAAGAATCGCCACTGGGGAGCGGCAGTTCGTTTATAAAATTGCCATTTCCTAGCAGTTCTCACACAAAAACTCGGTCAACTTAGACAACCTAACACTAAAATACTTTCATTCCCTACCCAATTTGCTAAATAAGAGTATTTTCTCTAACAAATGTGTTAGCACAAAATCTTATTATAGACGGCATATATCTGTCTATAATTAAAAATGGATCAAATACAATACCACATCCCTAATAGGACAAACAACAAGTGGAGTGGTGGGGGCCAAAAATGTCACCACTTTTAAGCTATATGACCCGTTTTTAGTTATAGACGAATATATCCTTTTATAGCTAAAATTTACAAAATTTTAACATTTATTTGTCACTCTCACAGTCTCATCCCTGGCCTATGACAACACAAACATGAAAGAAAGGACAAATTTGACTGATAATAAATTTAAAAAGGCCCACATATAATCGGTATGTAATTATGTATACAATTCGTCTCACTTTAGACGGACATTATCTGTCTAAAGTTGTAGGCGAATTAAATATGTGACCACTTACATAATAATAAGACAAACAATAAGTGGGATGGTGAAGTTATTATTCACGCAAAATGAGATTATTTGACCCGTCTAGACGGATATACCCGTCTACCATAAAACTAATTGGAATTTGTGTTATGTATATAATGTACTCGTATTATATAGATGAAGCGGACATGGAAGAATGGACTATCATAGATTATCCTTCTATGCTTGTGAAAGGGTAATTTACATTTGTTTCAATTTTGGTATTCTATTTAGATGTGGACTCAAAATGTTTGTTGCAACATCTTTTCAAAGATGGGTTTGAGAGTGATTAACTAGTACAAGTACAACTACATGGTGGGATGAAGGGTGAGACCGACACTCGACACGTGTTTTGAAGTAAAAAGTAAGAATTATTTTAAATCTTTAAATCTTAATTTGAATATTTATCACTCAATTATCGAGTTGAACAAGGTTAGAATTAAGTTATGTACTAATACTGTATGTTTGTATGTAAGTTAATAACTTTATAAGGTTTATTCGTCGCTAGATTGTTATGAGGTTGTTAAGTACTCTGTAGTTCATAATTTCGATCCTTGCACGTTATATAGAGCAAATTTCTTAACCAGTCGTTTATTTCTTCGGAACATTTATGATGATAAACCAGATAGGATTGCTTTAACCATATACTCAGTAGGATAGATGTGGTGTTGAGATTCAGCCTTAAAGAATCATACTAGTTACCGATCTTACCATTCTAGATTTCTAGTCCCGTCCATGGTATAGAAAACCAAAATTCTACGAATGCGTTTAAAATTATCTAAATTATTCGCTCTATTGTCATTGTAAGCACCGATATTCAGTAATATTTGTGTGAGGTGGTTTTACACGGGAGACCGTATTATTTTGTAAAAAGACAACTAATTTATTATTTATTTGAATTATATGAATAATTTTCTTATAAAATGGACCTTTTCACATTGTAATTAACTGTGGTGATATTTACCTTGCTAGTAACCTAATTTACCTGAATAAGCTAAGTGGTGAATCTGTAATAATTTGAGATGATAACACGGTGGGAAATCTCTAATCTCTAATAATTTAATTAAGACTCTGACAAAGGCGAGCCAATGAGCCATGCATGGAGGCTCATCATATTTTGCGATGAAAGAAATATCATTATTTTGGCGTAAGAGGTGGTCTGCTATGTAACACGATTGCCAAGGTGATAAAATAATTTTTTTTTATTTTTGTTTATATCCAATTTAAACTGCAAAACAGTAGGAGCACGTAGTGTTTTGATAGCTTCGTTCATAGGTCAACCCCCCTGAAGTATTAGACATGCATAATTGGCTAGTTAAAGCTTGGGTAATAGTCATCTTCCTAAAAAAGTAAAAAATCGAGTATACATTTGTGCTTGCCAAGGTAGGGTTGGATACAAAACTTGCTATTTAAAGAGTCAAGAATGGAAAATTGGAGAAATCATTATTATAAAAATGTGATACTACCATGGTTTAAAAATTTTTACATTAATAGACGGAAGTTTTTTATGTTTTTTTTTTTAATGCATTCTTAACGTATCATTATCGGTACATAGATAAGTCATCGTGTAAAGACATGAAGGTTAATATGTTGCCTATATTTTGTTATTGTTTACGTGAATCGGAAATGTGATATGTAATGTATGCGAGTCTAACCCCATTATTAGAGAGGTAGTAGTTGATTACTTATGTGATATGTAATGCTTATTTATAATGTGCGCAAGTGATAATGCGGGATTTCGACTATGTGAATAATTGTAGGGAATGGTATTCATAAGGTTATCTGTTTGTTGTATGTGTGATATCAATTTTATGCATTGTTAATAGATGGTTGGATGAGTTGATAATTATTATACCTTGTTGAGGATGATGTGTTGGGATGGTGTTTATGAGATGTGTAAGTTTTGAAAGGACTATCGATTTAGCCGTGGGACCGAGAGTCGGTTTGAGAACAAATTTTGAAAGGTTATGTTTACTCTACTATGGACATATGAACTCGTGTTGTGTGTTTTATTAATATTGTTCCTTTCAACATTCGAGTTGTGGGTGAGAGAATGGAGTATATGATGGATGGAGGATTTCATCTGCGATGGTTGTATTGTCAGATTTCCATAGTAATTTTGGGTAATGAGGCATAGTTGTTGGAGTACTTTCGGAACTTGATTTGGATGAATCATTTATTGACTTTGTAGTGGCAAGTACTTAGCGGAATATGTGTCGTATTGAGCTAGAAGCTGCAAATAGTTCGTATTCTTTGTTAGCGGATTGAGGAGTGAAATGTGTAACAAGAGTAATCGTTTATTGGTGTGACGGTATTATGGTAATAAAAGAAAAGTTAAGGATTTAGTGGTGGTAAGGTTACAAGGATGTAATAATTGTCTTAAGAGCAATAAGATGTCACGCTGCAGTGATAGACATTTTGTGCTACATTTTGCAATTGGTTGTTAGTTGTGTTAGTAAGGTATTGTTAAGCATAAAGCATGATGGGTCTTAGTTGTTGAATTAAGGATAGACTTGAGTGTTGATGTCGTTAAAAGCATTGATGGTGGCCGTGGTATTAATTATTTGATGATGATAGTGTTATTACTTATTTAGAAATGATTGGAGTTATAGAGTAAAGGGGTACGTGTGTAATTGTGACAGTGTTGACTGTTTGGGATGGTGGCAGTTTTGAGTGTGATAGAACTTCGGGCACGAAGTTCATTTTAAGGAGGGTAGACAACTGTAATACTTCATGTTGGAAGTTGTTATTGCATGGTGAATTGTATTAGTTATGGATTTATTAGAAAATATATGGTAGTGAGGCGATGTTGGTGGTGCGTTGGTGTCAGTGTTATGGGATGCCATGTGATAGTAGTAGTACTTTAGCATCAGTGTTGAATTAACTATGGAATTTGGCAAGTCGCACAATGGAGGATGCAATATTGTGGGTTATGTTGTTGAGGTTGATGTCTTTTGTTGAGTTGGTGTTGAGGATCAAGGAAGAGAGTTTGTGTTTTAAGGTGAAGATGCGAACTTCGAGGACAAAGTTCATTTTAAGGAAGGAAGATTATTGTAATACTCCATATTTCTGAGATGTGACACTCGGTCGAGTGGAGGGGGTACTCGACCGAGTGGGTATGGCTTGGGCGAGTGTGGCTGACCGAGTATGAGTTTGGGTTGAGGGTGGTTTCTGATCTTGTGCCACTCGGTCGATTTTGCTGGGCACTCGGCCGAGTGGGGTGAGGCACTCGACCGAGTGAGCCGGTCTGAGTTCTATTTTTGTCGGTTCAGTTCGTGGTTAAGTAGGTTGTTTATATTTTGCCTAATCAGTTTTTAAACATTGTTTAAACCCTAAACTCATCTCCCTTTCTTCTATTCATCCTTGAGAGGATTCATTGTGAGCGTTGGATTAGGGTTTCGATCTCCATCTTTGTTAGCAATCTTTTGTGGAACTTTCTACTCTAGATCTTGCAGTTAGTTTTATAGTATGACTAAACCCTAGAATTTGGGGAAAGTGGGAGTATTAGTAATTGGTGTATACTAGATCGATTAATGAAGGGCAGTTAGTAATTGTATCTAATTACTGTTTGTAGGTAATGAATTCATGAGAAGATCGCTTGTGATTGATTACTTGGTTCTTGATTATTGGAATGCGTTTGGTTATGCTTGGNCGTGTGCTCTTCCGATCTAAGATGACGGAGGCTTTATATACTAATCCTGCATTATTAACAAAACCCATCAAAACCACCCGTAAAACAGACTTACTCGATCGAGTAAGTGACATACTCGATCGAGTGCCACACGTACTCGATCGAGTACCCATCAGGCAGACTACTGTTTTGCGTAAAAATATACTTACTCGACAGAGTAAGCCCTACTCGATAGAGTACCCATAGACATAGAAAACTTTAGTATTACGTACAGATTAATTGTGAAACGGATTTATATTGTGGTTATGTTATTATTATCGATATTGTGATTATTGTTGTGGTTGGTTGTGGTTATCATTGTGGCGTTGGAGGTTGTGGTTGTGATTATAAAGCCATGTTGGGAGATGGACTTCACCCCATGTATCACCTATTGTGATTCCAGTCACAAGGGGGATGTACATATTAAGGATTTGGGTTCACTCGCTGCGGTGAGTGGGAATTTTGATGTTCAGTGTTGCGGTCTATTATCGGCAAGAGTTGTTTACTCGTTGCGATGAGGCAAGGACTTACTCGCTTTGTTGAGAGCCAATTGGTGTCCGGACACAGGTTACTGGAGTTTGTATGATGGAGGATTATTGGAGTGGTTTGTGTGATTCATTACTTGTGATTGTATCTCTATGCTTATGATTGATTGTATAATTGTTGCTGACCTTGTTATATTTTCAAAACTGTGGCGAACCATTTGATATTTCCAGCAAACGGGGAGCAGTGAGTTCTAACAGGTGGTGTTGATAGAGCTTATATGCGGAATTGGATTGGGCACCGAACGAGCGTCACTTATTTGTAGCTTCGGCTGAGTCTAGATGACAATGATTTATATTTCAATAACAAGTTGTATTTTGAGTTCGGATTGGAGTGTAATCAGATTTTCCTTTTAGTTTTAATAAGTATGCTTTAAATGTTCTTTGATAGTCTATTTGATATGTACTAATTCGGGCAACCGAGATGGTAACGCCCTTAATTACTAGGGAAGGTCTTGTTAAAAGCTCCTTGGTAAATTAGGGTGTTACATGAAAACTAGCATTGGCCCAGCCCGGTAGAAGACTCGGGTTCTGCTGGGCCAGAGTATGAGTTGGATAGGCCGCCATTTTTAGCCCGACAATACGGGCTGGGGCCGACCTACCTTCCTTGTGCCTATTGCAGTTGAGCTTTCATACAGAGTTGTGAGGAGGTCCCTCAGTCATAGGTCAAGGATTCAAGGGTTGGTATGGGACGGAGGGAGTTGAGTATATATGATAAAAAAAAAGGGCGGGTTGAGCCGTGTCGAGCCGAGCTACTCAGCGTTGTTAGCCAGATGTATAACTCCCCATAGTGTATATTCAACAGTCCCTCTGTTGTTATTACGAAATCCATTATAAAGCATTTTGACTATGATGTATGTGTAATTACTTTCTTGAACGCTTTTATTTTATTGATACACTAACTCTGTTTAACATACCTCATATTATAACATGACTTTATTAGTCAGCTTTTAAAAATAATTGCATTTCTTATTGTCAGTTTATCCAGAGGTTAATCATATGAGCTAGTGACATTTTTAAGGATATTAAAACAACACTAAAACCTCAAAAGATAGATAATATCCGTAAAAAAAATCAAATGAGAGCAATGACGGATCTATCTATACGGATTCAGGGTCTTAAGATATCAAGAAATGAAATTTTTGTATGTTCTGTCCAATTTTTAGGTCAAAAGAAATAAAATTTACTTTCTATGTAGAAATATTCTTTACATTTTTATGGGGATCCTGGAATAAAGTTTTCTAAATTCACCACTAAATATGAAAATATATATATATTACAAAAATTATACAAAATGTCTTCTTTTTGTCCTATTCACATGTCAATTTTTTTCCAATTAAAATTTGTTAAATTATATCGACTACAAATACGTTAACCTAAATGGTAACTAAGTAATCCATCCACAATAGTTTGTTATTCATTACTCTTCAAAAAAAAAAAAAAAATAGTTTGTTATGCATTACTATACCTAATGTTTGTTATGCATTACTATCCTCAATTGTGCAATGATATGATTTCTCCATCCCTTAGCACGTAGAGCTTCTTCAAACATAGACTTTAGAGATTTACCCATCACATTAATTATACTTTAGACTACACCTAAATTAATATCCCTCTAATTTCAATCAACATGACTTCATCAATACTTTCATTGAGTTTCATATACATAAACTCACTAATTAGGTTAAGATTGGATATGAGTTTAGGCTTAGTGCTCACATAGTGCCTCATTTTCTACTCCCATAATTTTCACTTCTTCATATTTTAAAAATTATTAAGTTCAGATTAATATTTTATAATGACTTTAAGTAACGACCGAAAACATAATATTCACATTCTCATAGGCCTTGTTCTTTTCGGCTCAAAAAAGCTGAATTAAACTGAAATGAACTTAATAGAGCTGAAATAAAGTAAGAGTTAATTTTTAAAAAGATGAACTGAATTGAACTAAAATAAGCTGAAATTAAGGCCCTGTTCTTTTGGACTGAAACTGTCTGAACTGAACTGAACTGAACTGAACTGAACTTAATGGAGCTGAACTGAACTTAATGGAGCTGAACTGAACTGAACTGAACTGAACTGAACTGATCTGAACTGAACTGAACTGAACTGAAATAATAATAAAAAGATAGATCGGAAGAGCNAAACTAATATGAACTGAACTGAACTGAACTGAACTGATCTGAACTGAACTGAACTGAACTGAATTGAGCTGAACTGAACTGAACTGAATTGAGCTGAACTGAACTGAACTGAACTGAATAGAGCTGAACTGAACTGAACTGAACTTATTAGAACTGAAATTAAGTCCAAAAGAACAGGGCCTAAGTCTAACAGAACAAAACTGTAAAACAAATAATCTCGCTCATTAGGTTATGCGAATCAAGACCACTTTAAAATTACAATTGTCTACTAACAATGAAGCTTCCTTAAATTTGATTTTCAAAAGACAAATCCAAGTTGAAAAGAAAATCTCACCAAAAAAAATATAAAATTAATTCATAAAAAAATATAGTATGAATAATTTAGAAACCAAGATGAGGGAACAAAGGGACCAAATGAACCTTCATTGACTCTTCCCCTTGTTCATTCAATATTTCAATCCCATAAATCTAGCTTTGTTTATTGTCAAAAACAAAAGGGTTTTCTCTAAAAATTCCTTTAAAAAATTTAAAAAATAATTAATTAAATTCACCTTGGTTCATTCAATTGAAGTGTGGAGCCCATTGCTTTGCTGTCTCCAAACTCTCCATTGTTGGTTTTTAATGGGGTTTGTCTGCTCAACTCTTCTATATCTTCCTTCCTTCTTTCCTTTACTCTTTTATCAATTTCAATTGTTTTCATTTCAAACCCAGAAATCTTGATGTTTCACTTTAATTCTGTGCACTAATCATAAAAAAGGTGAAATCTTGTTGATCAAGTACACAACTTTTCATAATCATAAGGTGAAAGTTTATTGGTGGTAATAAATGGGTGTTTCTTACCCTATAATTTTTGTTGTTTGTTTGGGTTTAATAATAATAATAATAATAATAGCCTTAATGATTAGTTGGGTTGAATTTATTGTGGGGTTTTAGTTATATTTTGGAATCATGTTAGATTTTGCTATTAATTTACTCAGTAAGCCGTGTTTTTTTTCAGTAAGTCTCCGTCTTAAGACGGGTCAAATTTTGTTCTAGACTTCTAGATATGAAATGACTGACCCAACTACTGTATGTTGCTAAAAAAATGGAGATAAAGTTTGGGTTTTTCTGCTCACCACCTTAATTTCTATGCAAATTTGGTTATTTTATTCAAGTTTTTAAGGTTTGTTTACAAATATGTTCATGGGTTTTCTGTTTTTTTTTTCAGGGTTTGTGAAATCAAGTGACTGATGCTAAGTAGCTTTGATCAGTACATAGTCATATTGCAAATTGTGCAGGAGTGAACTGTAAATCAGTGGTAATTAGGAAGAGTTTTCGGGTTTTGGGGCTGTAAAAAGTTGTTTGGTATCCATCCTACATCAAATGTGGGGAATTAGGAGGATTGTTTTGTTGAGATGAGCAAGATAATGAATTTTCTGAGAGCGTGTTTGTGTCCGAATTCGGGTCGTTCAGCGAACACTGGTTCGGATACAGGTGGGCGCCAAGAAGGGCTTCTATGGTACAAGGACACTGGGCAGCATGTGAATGGGGAGTTTTCAATGGCTGTTGTTCAAGCCAATAATTTACTGGAGGATCAAAGCCAAGTCGAATCAGGAAGCTTGAGTTCGTTTGACTCAGGCCCTTTTGGTACTTTTGTGGGTGTCTATGATGGGCATGGTGGTCCAGAAACATCGCGTTATATCAATGCTCATCTCTTTAATCATCTTCGCAGTAAGTATTCCATTGTACTTCTGAATTTTGTTAATTGATGCTCTTTAGTTTGTAGTTTGTGTTGAAGAAATGAATCTATGAAGATACTATCTCCCTTAATTGAACGGGGTGTAGGAACGAGAACACAACTTTAACCCAGTGTCTCAAGGGCAGCCTAACTTTGTGTTAACACCACGAAGAGGCTGTTTTCGGATGACCCATAAATGAAAATTGCATCAGGAATTGCATGAACATTATTTTACTCTTGCTGGAAGTTCCTGTTGCTTGTAAGCTTGAAATGATATATAACAAGCGAAGTTTTTCATCTGTTTATATATCTATATACCTTTCGAAAACAACCTCTATGCATCTTGACGTAGGAGTAAGGCTGTTAGACTGCATACATCTCATCCCCTTTTACTCACCATACGTGAGGGCGAAATTTCATACTAGTCTAGACAATGACATGACTCAATATATGCTCTTCAGTTTGAACAAAGGATTCAATGAAGACACTATCTAACATAAAAACAAAAAATTCTTAAAATTTGAAGCACTATCTACTACGTTGATAACATAATTTTACTCATAGCTAGAAGTCACTGTGACTTTTAGTATAATCATTCGTGTAAGGTTGTAGCTTGCCTTGGGCTATGTGAATGGATATGAGAACACACAGAATTTCCAGTTAGATATACTGTGAGTATAGCTTGTAAAAAAAGAGATCTACTCTGGATCTTTTGTTAGGAAGAAAATTGGTTCTTTCATAATGTATTCGATTTTGGATTTGAGAATTTAAACTTGTTTTCTTTATGGCTTTATTCTTGATCGCTTTATTTCTAAATCCCTTGCCGAAACATCCTGTGTTAGTTTATAACCTAGGGGTAAGAGTCTGTATACTCTGGCCCTTTTTACCCCACCATAAGCGGGAGCCTTTGAGTCGCTGGTTAATGTTGTTGCGCTTAATTGCCATTTGATTTGGTTAGAAGTGAATTCACGCTTCTTTCTCTAACTAACATTCCAAACGTGATTTGGTTAGCTATCTATCAAGAACTTGAGAAATGAGTCACTTATTTTTGTAATGGTTATTTATTTAGTAAAACTGCACCAAACGTATCTCAACAAAGATAATTCATGCAGGATTTGCTGCGGAACACCAGTGCATTTCTGCTGATGTAATTCGGAAGGCACTTCAAGCAACAGAAGAGGGATTTCTGTCTGTTGTAAGCAAGCAATGGCCAATAAACCCCCAGATTGCTGCGGTTGGCTCATGCTGTTTGGTGGGAGTAATATCTAGTGGGACCCTTTATGTCGCCAACCTTGGTGATTCTCGCGCTGTCCTGGGTAGACTAGTGAAAGCCACTGGAGAGATTCTTGCCGTCCAGCTTTCAACAGAGCACAATGCATGTATAGAGGCTGTGAGACAAGAGCTACGTGCTGTACATCCTGATGATCCCCATATTGTAGTTTTAAAGCATAATGTTTGGCGTGTAAAGGGCCTTATACAGGTATTTTTTCTGTCCGTAATTGAAGCTCCCTCACTCCGGTTTATATTGTCCTCATTTGACTTTCATGGTCAAAATTATCATTTTTTTACCGTTATTTTCTAATAATATACAATGGCTACAACTACTAAAATGATATTACGAAAATAGTTAATTTTGATAATCAAACCGCTAAAATTTTCATTTTGTTAATATATTTGGAGAGATGAATGGTCAAACTTGACCTCCTTTGGCCAACAAAGTCAAACGGGATAAGATAAACGGGACAGATATAGTATTTTTTAATAGTTATAATGTTATATTACCTTTTCAGTAATTATTACCTCGTATTAGTTAATTCACTTAAGTGGATAAATTGAGCATGCTTCCGTTTGATTGATTTATTTGACCATGGTTTACTCTGTATTTTGTTGCCATTCCATCATCCCTGACTTATCTTACTTCCCTCAAGTTGATATTTTCATGTCCGTACAATAAAGACGAGCCCTCTTGTTGATATATATATGGAGAAATAATTGGTCAAAGTTGACACGTCCACCTAGGATAACCAATTTCGGAATTGTTGGTATGGAGGTAGACCTGTGCACCTATTAGTGCATTTTTGTGACTTCGTGTAAGTTGACAGGGGTTTGGCCTTTGGGCATTTGGGGTAGAGAACGCTGCGTGAATAAGTCATATGGTATTTCCATTCTGAATGTTTTTTCCCTCCATTCTCCCTTCCTCTATTTCCCTCCAAACCGACTTACTAATGAACGATGGAAATTGCCCCCCGTTATTTTGCTCTTCCCCCAACCCCTTTATCGCACATTTAGATGACTGAAACTGGTTAACTCTATTCTGATTTTATTTTTCCCACAATTCTGTGAGATGTAAGTCCTTATGAATCTTGTAGATGCTATGTTTTAAACATTACAAGATTAGACCCCTTGCTCCGTCTCTGTATGAGCCTCAGACAGAGCCCTTATACATCACTATTATCATTACCCCAATTCTAGAAAGCGGATCTGGCTCCAAGCGGAATAGGGAAGACTAAGGGAATGGTCGGGCGTGCAAAACATTTCCTTTGCTAATACCAACAAATATGTTCGATGACCTTATACGAAAATGGGGCAACTCTACTTATACGAAATGCATAGGCAATTACACATTCATTTATACGTGCTAAATAATATGTGCACTTCCAGCTTTTTATTTTTAAAATAAATTCACTGCCAGAGTGTTTATTGGCCAGATTTCAAGATCCATAGGAGATGTATATTTAAAGAAAGCGGAATACAACCGAGAACCTCTATACAGCAAATTTCGATTACGAGATCCTATAAGGAGACCGATTTTGAGCTCGGAACCATCAATTTCGGTTCAGGAACTACAACCACAAGACCAGTTTGTAATATTTGCTTCTGATGGACTTTGGGAGCACCTTACCAATCAAGAGGCTGTTGACATCGTGCTAAACAATCCACGAAATGTAAGATTCTTAATAACATCAACCTTCATCATATATTTGAGTGTGTATTGCATAATATAATGGTATCTGCCAGGGGTGAACCTATTGCTTAGGGCTCGTGCACTGTGTTGTTATTGTGGTAACTGTCAAATTAACGTTTTTAAATTAAAGCCGGCTATTGTCTATTGACATGTTTAATCAGGCTCTAAGAAGGCTTTGGAAAATAAGAGTAGTCTTACCTCTCTGTGTGAAGAGGTAAGACTGCATATACCCGAGTCTCTTTTACCACATCATGGCCAGAAACCCTTATTGCTTTTTAGCTTTTGAAGGTGTCAACTATTAGAATTCATTCTCATGAGTTCAACAATTATGCACTTTGTAATTCGCCTTGTGTTCTTATTTCATTTAAGAGCATTTTATTTTCCGTCTGCCTTTCCTAAGTATTATCTTAAATATATCAGGGGAGTGCCAAAAAGTTGGTAAAAACTGCACTTCAAGAAGCAGCAAAGAAGCGAGAAATGAGATATTCTGACTTGAAGAAAATAGACCGAGGTGTCCGCCGTCATTTCCACGATGACATCACTGTGATCGTTTTGTTCCTGGACTCAAACCTCGTGAGTCGGGCCACCAGCTGTCCCAAGGGTCCAAATGTATCCATCAAAGGAGGTGGAAAAGCACCACAAGCAAAGAGTCTCGCCCATTCTTGAGGACTGAGCTGCCCCCTTTACCGGCCCGTTACAATGTGTATATATTTAGAGGGAATGAAGCAAGGACGAAGAGGCCTATAATGCCATTAGCTTGTTTAACTCGGAACTGACCGTGAATTTTAAGATACTATCTTAATTGTTTTCTTTTCAAGGGTTTCTTTCTTAAGCCCATATATATTCTTTAGAAACTGAAGAAAAATGGACTTTTACATTTAGATTTTAATTAACTTACAGAAACATTTTGTTTCTGGGTCAAGTTGTAGTTATGGATCTATGATCATTTTACAGCCCATGGATTGCTCTGTTATTCTGATGCAGATCGAAACAGCCTCTTTACCAGTGCATAATGGTTGCGAAGTTATGATCATGGTTACTATTCCATAATTTGTAGGGATTTCTAGCTAATGAAGATAGATGGTTCAAGGGTAAAGGGGAATTTAGGCTCTATTCTTTTGGACTTAATTTCAGCTTTATTCAGTTCAGTTTAATTCAGCTTTATTTAGTTCAGCTTAGCTCATCTCTTCACAAATTTACTCGTATTCCAGTTCAGCTCCATTAAATTTACTTCAGTTCAGCCTTTTTCAGCTGAAAAGAACATGGCTTAAATGGTGAAACAAACTACAACAAAGGAGTGGGACATGGATTCCATGTTCCTTTATTATAAACCTCGACTAAATGCCCCTAAAAGAAAAGAAGATATAGACGACTATGAGGTGAGGTTTAGTAAATTTTTAACATCTATATATTCATAACAAACTAAAAAGAAACAAGTAATTTTGCTTGTAAAAAGGTGGGTTAAATATTTGAATTAATAGAAGTCGTTTCTCTATGAAAGACAAGAGGATCATTTAAAAGTCATCAAGAGTTATGAATGATATAGACTTATAGAGTAGTACACTAATAAAATTGGTTAGTAACTTTATAAGTATAGAGAAGTTACTAAGAAGGTGTTTGGTTGGTTGGTTGGTTTGGAATGGAATGAATTTTAGTTATTTTAGTGTTTGGTTGAGGTATTTTGGAATTGAGTTAAAATTCTAATGAATTCTCATTTCACCCCAACCCCTTGGAATCTCATACCCATCTTTTCCAATGGATTCAAACTCCATTTCTTTATAGTTATTTTTCTAATTAACCAAACATGGTTTTGAAAGGAATGAAATTAGAACTTCATACTTCTATGGTTTCTCATTCCATTCCTAAGTACTCAACCAAACTAAATAAAATAATCAATCTCAATGTTAAAATAGAGTTTTCGATCTGTCAAAATCTATCCTGACCCAACCACTAAACCCAACCTTGCCCCTTTTTTTTTTAATATAAATATAGAGTAGTTACTAACTTCATTTGGTATTTTATAAAGTGACATTTAAATTACAAATAAATTTTGCTTAAAAATCAAATAACATTTTAGTAACACATTTCACATGATATGTTGAAACAAAATTATTTTTAAAACCCTTTTAACTTACGTATTTCAAATTTTAAGAAGTATATGAACACTTTGACGAAAGCTATTGTATTATACTCCGTATAAAGTTGTAAGTATATGAACATTTCTCTGATTTTTTTTTCTTTTAAATACGAAATACTAAATAAAAATCATAACATGATTTCAAGTTTATTATTAGTGTATGGTTTTTTTTAGTTTCTCATGACAAAAAACTAAATGATAAATAAAGTGATTTTTTTACAGGGTGGAATATAGCAATTTTGTACTCCCTCCTACGGAGTATTCTCTAGCATCTTCCACATTTCCTAAAATGACTAATTTACTAAGATCTTCCACTTTCCTTATTAGTCTATAAATTGTGGTTCTTAGAACTTGTAACCCCACATTTTCTCTCTTACTTTCTATTTCCTCCATTTTCCACCACAAATTTCATTCCTTTTAAAAACTACCCAAAAAGTAATGTGGAAGATCATAGTGAATAAGAGGGAGTAATATTTTAAGAAAAAACGATTTAGTTAAGAAAAAATATTTGTGAAAAAGTTAAGAGGAGAATTACGAGGTCGGAGGGACTTAAAAACTTCATTGACTACTCTCTTATAGACTTATAGTCTGTCAAGCTTGTCAGGGCATATTGCCATATTCTCGTCTCCCTATAAAAGCATATCGTCCAATTTTGTTTAATTTAAGGTTAATTTAATCAACTCTACCACCGTTTTAGAGTTTGTATGGGTGATGCTAAAATACGCTTGAAAAGATTCGTGTTGATTTGGCTAAGGGGCATTGCATTACGGTGGTTCGTGAGGATAGTGCGTTGGTGTAGAAAGGGGTGCGATTTAATGTACCACGACATTTATAATGAGATCACGGGGTTAAATTATTCGACTCTCTCTAGTTTTCTCCCCCTTCTCTCTACACAAAAAAACCCCTAAAACTAGACCTTGATCCGCCGCCTCCTCTTTCCACACATTACCTCCCTTATCCTCCCCTGACCTTTCGCCGGAGATGGGCTCTTCACTGGGCTTATCTCCTGCGAATTCGACTCTTCTCATTCTTCTTCCTCCGTGGCTCTCTTTCCATCGCGCTTTCTGATGATCGGCCTTGTTGATTGACCGATTGGTTGTGATGTTCGGGCTTGTTTATCCACATGGCCTCCCTTTCTTCCGATTCTCCGCCTTGTCTGCGCCGGTCTTGCATGCATCCTTGGTCAAAGGGTGTTCCCCCTTCCCCTCGCCCCTTTTCCTACCCCTGGTAGGGATATCAGCGGGGCGGGTAAAAGTGGGTATCGCCCCGCACCCGCCCCAATTGGGG
>LHUT01004786.1:0-12670 GCA_001412135.1 Silene latifolia subsp. alba | reverse complement strand
AAAAAAAAAAGAATATAAATCGAAGAAAATTTCAAGTACTCAACAACTTTACTTTTTGTTAGTATTTTCCACGTAAAAGAAAATCAAACTTTTGCATGGTAAAAATTATTAAGCCATTCAATAATTCTACTCCGACTTTGACCGGAAATTAGATCCAACGTGCAACCAGTTTCAATGTTCTTTTTTTCCTATAAGTGCCTAATTTCATTTATTGATCTAATTTTGATTCTAATTAAATTAATGTTGAATATAAATTAAAGAAATGTTTATATTATATGTTCATTATACTTGTGATGATAACCGGCCTAATTATCATAAACGACATAAAGTAACTCGTTAGTCATCCTTTGTGATATGGGTAAGTGTATTAAAAATCTTAAAGTATTTGATTTATTTTATACTAATGTGTTGCATGTTTATACTTTCCTTTAATCACCTTACACTAATACGGTAATTTAATAATACAAACGTAGTAATTCGATAATAAAGAGATAATAGTTGTCATGATTCCTTCCAATTTAACTATCTTATTAAAAATATATGAGAACAATGTCCTTCACGCATTCGAAATAGGAAAACTTTTGTACTTCCTTTCTAAATCATCGCTTTGTCACTTACTTGCTCTGCTCAATTTATTTTGACACTTACTCTAATCATATAATGGGATCGGAACTCGAAAGTCTTACATTTCAGGAAAATAATCTTTCTCCAAGTCCTAAATCCTTATACATCTTCGTCAGAGTCCACTAAAAAAAAGGTAATAATTGATCTAAGATAGAAATATTACTTTTTTTGGTCATTCAAACCAACTTGGAGACTTTGTATTTGCGTTGGTAATGTCTTCACATAAACGCCTCCCCTCTTCATTATCTTCTCCAATTGTATAATATCTTCAATACTGCATAAATTGAAAAATAAACTGAAATTAATTTTATACACCAATTCAGTAAGACTACTAATTCTCAAATATTGTTAATAAAACAAATGTCAATCAAAAGATTAAAATCCAAAAAAAAATTATAATAGGTTGAAAGGGTCACCGGTGAATGTATGATGAGTAGTTTGGCTGAAAATGGGTGCCTATAAATTGATTTAAAAGATCATCCGTTGCAAATTTTAGTGTTAAGGGGGACTTGAAGAGGCAAATTAATTAGGACAATAAATAACATTCAAAGGCTAGGATTTAGAGGTCATTGATAAGCGGTTTTACATAGACGAATACTTGAAAGGTTAGCTAATTATGAGCTTTTAATCGGACTTAATATGGTAATGAATGTTGATAAATTCATTTAAATTACTTTTTACTTTTTTTTTTCTTGTTCTTATCCTACATGGCGCTATAAGAGTTTTAGGTGTTGCCAAGTGTCTATCAACCATATGCTCAATCTACCCTTTTTATGTTATTATATAGAAAGGTAAACATAAATGTTTTGAGTAGAAAGTAGGAACAAACTATTCATTTATTAAACTTTTATTGTAAGATCGTCTTATATATATTTAAGACAATGTGTTTTCTTACAGGTATAACCATCACAAGATCGAAGGTCACCAACGCGGTAGAAATTGAGGTGGAGAACAAATTCAAGATCAAGGCCACGGTGGTCCCCATTACCGAGAAGGAGTCAGTAGTACATAATTACGGAATTACCCCTGAAGATTGTTTTGCTCACCTTGACTTGAGTTTCAAGTTTTACTCATTAAGTGGAGAAGTGAATGGTGTATTAGGGCAAACTTATGGAAGAAATTACGTGAGCAAGATTAAAATGGGAATTTCGATGCCGGTCGTAGGTGGTGAGAGGAAGTTTTCTACGTCAAACCTCTTTGCTACTGATTGCTCTGTTTCAAGGTTTATAGGTGAAAATGTGATTAATGATGAAGATGATGATAATGAAGATGCTCATAGCTTTGGTGACCTTAATTGTGGTGCCGGTATTAATGGTCGAGGCGTTATCTGCAAGAGATAAGTCGTTAAGGAAAATAAGATAACACTATCCGTGATATTGAAATTCCGTGTTAATCATAATACTACTTCATATAATTATTAAAAAGTTATGATTTATAAGAACACGGGTTAGATTATTAAGGAACCGTGTTCGATTTTAACCTTCATACTACTTTTATTTTGTTTGGTGTTATTTTAATAAAGTTTGGTGATCTTGTGTTTATTGATTTGCATTTGCAATTCATACCTCCTTCATTCTAATGTTTTTATGTTTTGTGTTTCATGTGATAGTTCACTTGTTTATGTTTTACTTAATATCTGTCTTAATTTCAGACAAATTGACTCATTTAAAATGAAAATTTACAGTATAAAAAGAAGCCCATTATTTAAAGAATCATAACATAAGCAAGTGTCATGCTTATCCACACACAGTGCCACAACTCTACGAGCAAAAATAAAGAATTCATTAAATTCGGTTGGAATTTAATTTTAAGTTATTTTTTTAGCATCAGACTAATAGTATAGTATAAAACTGGTAAGTTTTGATTATGATCGTCTTTAATTAAGGTCTTTTGCAACCTTCTTTTATAGTCACGTCTATTTGAATTGTTGTGTAAGATGTCAGAAGTAGACATGTACTCGGGCCGGGCTAGGGTCGGGCTGGCCAAGGAGTGGGCCGGGCTTTTTTGCTCAAACCCGGGCCAGGCAGGGAGGAGGGCCGGGCTGACCCAGGCTAGAGGCAGGCCGGGCCGGCGAACCTAACATAATTTTTTTTATTTTCCCTAAAATAGATGGGCCAGGCCGGGCCAGGTTGGGAAAATGGAACCCGGGCCAAGCCAAGGAGAAGGAGCGGGCCAAGCTGGTCTGGGGCGAACCGAGCAGGCTGAGGGCGGGTCAAGCTTTGGCCGGGCCGGGCTAGCCGGTGCTATTGACCAGCTTTAGTCATAAGTTATAAGACTGCTTTAAAAAAGAGAAAGGTATAATAAACAAGGCTTGAAGGCTTGAACTCAATACTAAAACTCGATGTTATCCTAGGGCGACATAAATTTTCCGTTCATAAAAAAATCAATCAAATGTCGAATTTATAAAAAACCCGTTTCCGATTTTGGGCAGCATACCCGGATGGTAGGATCCACAATATATAAATTTCCCCCTTTTAAACAAATCAATTGAAATTAACAAAACCTAATTTCACCAAATCAAACCCAGAAAACATGACAAAGAAGAAAAACTCTCAAGAATCCCAACTTAGCTATGAACTTGGAACATGCACAAAGCAAAATAATCTCAAAAAAGCAATATCTTTATACGAATCAGCACTTACCCAAAACCTAAAACTATCTCCACAACACTTCAATTCAATTCTTCATCTTTGTTCAATCCCAGAAACCCTAAATTCTGAAATCAACAAATCATTAGCAATTGAATATGGGTTTAGGGTTTATAATGACATGTTAAGTAAAAAAATCCCATTAACTGAAGCAACAATTACCCAAATCACCCGTCTTTGTGCAGCAAAGAATGATCCTGGTTTCGGGTTTGGGTTAATTAAGGGTATGGCTGGGTTAGGGTTAGTTCCTAGGTTAAGAACATATGGACCAACATTATGTTGTTTTTGTGATAATTTGAGTGTTAATGAAGCTTATGAGGTTGAGAATCATATGATTAGTAATGGGGTTAGATTAGAAGAAGGTGAAGTTTGTGATTTGTTGAGGGTTAGTTGTGAGGTAGGGAAAGGGGAGAAGGTGTATGAGTATTTGCATAAGTTGAGGGGTGTGGTTAGAGGGGTGAGTGAGGAGAGTGTTAGGGTTGTTGAGAATTGGTTTCGTGGCGAAAAGGCGGCGGAATTTGGGGTGGAGGAATGGGATGTTGGAAAGGTTAGGGAGGAGAAGGTGAGGAATGGAGGTGGGTGGCATGGGGTTGGATGGTTAGGGACAGGTAGTTGGGTTGTTAAGAGGGTTGAGGTTGGTGGTGATGGTGTGTGTTGTGGGTGTGGGGAGAAGTTGGCTTGTGTTGATATTGATTGTGGTGAGACGGAACGGTTTGCGCAGTCGGTTGCTGGGTTGGCTTTGGAGAGGGAATCCAAGTCCAATTTCAAGAGTTTTATGGTGAGGGTTTTTTTGGGTTTGTGTTGATCGATTTGATTGTTGGTTTTATGTTTCTGCTGGTTGAGTTAGAGAATTTGATCCCTGGTCGTCTTTTTGTATGTTGAATGTGTTTGTGTTGTTTGATTTGTTTGATGTTTATTGTTTACTACTAGATAAAAAAATGACATCTTTCTGTGGTTGTGTTTTAAATTTTTTACTGATGTATGCTTGCTGTGATGGCGTTTGTGTTTGTATTGCTGTTGACGCTCGAAAATATGACTTGTAGGATGATGTATTAGTGTTGTATTTGTAGCTGAAAGGAGAGTATATCATATGTGAATGTGCCTGGAGTAGCAGCTTACTATGAGAAACAAGAAGAGTAGGAAAATGATTGACTTGTATTGATATTGATTGTGGTGAGACCGAGAGGTTTGGAATATTTGATTAGAAGACCTCCATTTAATGTAGGTACCTAGGCATAAAACCGAGTTATCTACGTAATGAATTAGTACATACCAATTCACTTTCCTTCATCATCCATCCCCTTTCTCCAATGTTTGCTATAGTTTACCGCTCTGTTGTCTCAGTACATATTTGATTTTTGTTTTTTTTCCAAAGGAAGACAGTATTTTTCTGTCATAAAACTTACTTTCCAGAATCTATAAGAATGCTGCACATCCCTGGAGATCCTGGGAAGCATACTAAGAGGCTTGTGTTGAGTCTCTTGTTCTTGCTACCTGACTGAGTGGCCTTCTCGCACACCTAGAAGAATATTACACCTCATCGTTATTATTTGAAGAGTGGTGAAATTGATTAACAAAAAAAAATGTCATCACAGTACTCTAAAAAACACACAGTTCATACTGGACAAGTCTTGGCAGGATTAGTCAGGCAGCTCACACGCGGAACGCCCTCACTTGTTCCGGTTCCCACAAATATGATTCTTGTGTTTTCTACAGTGGGTGTCACATATCTGTTGGTAGTAGGTTCTGCAGTTTAATGAAAATTGTACTTTTGTGAGATCCTCCGCATTTCACATATGCCATTCAGTAACTAATACGGAGTAGCTAAAAGTCATGGGACCATTCCATAGTAGAAAGACTCGCTACAAGTTGTCATACGATTACTTACTAAATGAAAAGGATTGCTGCCACCAGTAAAATAGTCACCAACATTATGAAAACCCCTTGATACCGGTTCCACTTCACATATGCCATTCATTAACTAATATGGGAGTAGCTTATGTTTTTTTTTCTTTGAATAATTGTTCGTTAAGGTTACTTGTTATGCAAAGAATAGGTATATAAATGTACTTTAATCTGTGAGTGAAGGGAATTTTAGCATTCTCTAATATCACACATATTCTATAACTTCTATATATCCTTTGGTCATTATGGCTGAAGTTGTGTGTATATTGCTGGTGAACATCTTGATGTTTGTAAGTTAGAACACCAACTGTAGAGTTCTTATGCTCAGGCTGGTTCCTTTCTTATGTAGGACTGGCTTGAAGAGCATTCTGATTATGAAGCTGTAGTAGATGCAGCAAATATTGGACTTTACCAGCAAAATTTTGCTGAAGGTGGATTTAGTATTGCTCAGGTTGTTTACTTGTCCCTTGTCCCTTGCTATTTTACTCGATTTATTCCTTTCTCATACTCATTTCAATTGTTCAGAACAATAATCCAACTAATTTTTTATTTTTATGCAATATGGTGGTCGAAATTGCAATAGAGCAGCTTGATGCTATTGTGAAAGAACTGTATGATAGAAACAAAAAGTGGCCTTTGGTGGTTCTTCATAATAAACGTCTTCGGGCACTCCAAGGGAACCCTTCCTGTCGGAAGTTGTTTGACGAATGGTTAGCTCAAGGCAATTTGTATGCAACGCCAAGCGGGTCAAATGATGACTGGTAAGAACTAAGAACTTTCAAGCCTATCCTATTTCTTTTCTTATTGAGCATGGGCTAACTTATCCTGTTGTAGTTTTAATACCTCTGTATTAGTTTATCATTTGATAAGTTGATGAGAAAAGGCCAAATTTTGTAGCTATTCTACCTTGTAGTTCTATACATTGATGAAAATCAGGGAAGTGTGGCCTATGTTGTCCAAAACTCATACTATACATGATTTTTATCATAGTCACTCGGAACGTTTTTTTGTGTTATTAACATATGGAACGCTGCGTATTATATTATTATTGTTTTAAGTTTGTGTTTTATGCCACAATCTAACTATCGGACCTTTCTTCCTTTGTCTATGCATTTAGGTATTGGCTCTATGCAGCAGTAAAGCTAAAGTGTTTGCTTGTCACAAATGATGAGATGCGTGATCACATATTCGAACTGCTTGGAAGCAGTTTCTTCCTTCAGTGGAAGGAAAGGCATCAGGTATGTAACATCTCAAATCCAATTTTAGTGCTTCGCTCCCACATTCTTGCAATGTAACTTTTTTGGTAATTGGGAAGATAAATTAGTATGTAGGCTTTGTCTTTGTCATAAATTGGCGGCTTATGAGTATATCCCCCTGCATTGACTTACCTGCTATGCTAATTGAAATTTGCAAAAAGCAGTGTCTTTGTGGAACAAGCTTTGACGGCATCTTGTGTTCTTTTGATGCATTGGTGATAAATTATATGTTCTGTAACATAGCTTTGTGTCGGTGGTTTGACTATGCCTTTACCAGTTGCATTCTTTATGAAGTTGTGGTTATGTAAGCGTGATACTAGATCCCCGAATCAGCCATTGCAACTTTTGTTTCTTTATTATGTTACTTCGTACTATTTTGGATTTTTAGGCGAGTACTAGATGCAATTTCTTTGTAAGCAAAATCCACATAGTTGACTTCATCCCTTTTTTAGCCTTAAAGAAACACTCATCTTTTTGGTGCACTTTGTGAGCTAAGTTTATACTGGCATTGTATTCTGGCAGTGGTTGCATTAAGTTTATTTTATACTCTCTATTTACTTGTCTTCACTACATTGGATTTAGACCAACATTTTAGAGATTAATGTACATGGGACTAGATAAACCAAATCTGCTAAAATGGACTACAATTTCATTTTGTAGGTGCACTATACATTTTCGAAAGGTGCTCCTCAGCTCAAAATGCCTCCAACGTACTCCGTTCTTATCCAGGTATTAAGCCTATTCAACATTTCAACTTATGTGGTTTTCCTTGTCTTTTGATTTCTTGGTGCTTTAAGTTGCTTTATGACTGATTTTTGGTGGGAACGTTTCATAAATTGGTGTTCTTTAGGAGGGAGAGTGTAAATTCTGCTTGACATGATTAGTGTATGTGAATTTGAACAAATATCTGGTTCAAAGTACTATCTGCCAATGTGGTAGTGTTTTTTTAAGATTTTTTTAGTACACTAGGAAAATATCCTACCGCAACTAGGTTGGACTCCTTTGGGTACGTAAGGCAAATCAATTCGTAGAGTGTATTGCTCTCCCAACATTGGTTTATTTTTCTCGCAAGATGACAAGAGTCAGAAATCGACGGATGATTAATTATTTAAGAGATAAGAACACTTGCCACTCACAGTAACCAACTTTGAAAGTCACTCAAATTCTTTGGAGCCTTAAAAATGTTGGATGTGGAACCTCATTCGGTGTCCAATGCCCATACAAAAGATGCTTGAAATAGGAAGTAGAACTTCTGTTTCTGAATCTGACATCAGTCTCCATGTAAACAATAGATGCTAGACCAGCATAAGAAATAATGTTCCACTTAAGTGTAAATCAAGCTCTTTTTGGGTGTGTTTATCAGTGTAATATATAGTCGAATATGGTGTTGATAGGTGTATTTGTGCGTGGGTGATGAAGGTAAATTAATTTAAAGGTATCATCTGAACTTAACTATGTTACTGAAATTGTCTTCCGGTTGGTTGTTCCGACTTCTTGCTTAGGTGTAATGATTAATGTCTCAGGAAGTATTAAATGAATACTCAAGACGATGCAATTTTAATTATAGCATTTCATAGTAATAGCACGGGAAATCTATAGCAATATCTAAACTCTAAATCCTAAATCCATGTTATTTTGGTCATACGATAATACCGTAATGGAAAGTGACAAATTTTTAGAATAGAGCATCTATATTCAATGTTTATGGTTACGCTACGCTAAGGCTCTAGTCCTGAGTTTGAGAGTTGGAAGGATTTAAGGACAATGCCTATATTGTTCCTCAATTTCCGAATAAACTTTTGCTTCCTTGAGTTCGTCTCTCTTGTTGTATTGGTGCCTTTTGCCTCAAAAGCTCTAGCTTTCGGCAGGGTAAGTGTTTTGAAGTTTGCTGATAGTTTAGTGATCAATTTCCTTTTATCATATCAGAATAGTTTGAGCATTTGGCCCAATTGGATTACTATAATTGCAAAAATCCCTGTGATAATGATTTTTGTCTTCTGTAACAGGAATCGGAGAAAGGGCCTTGGCATGTCCCAACAGCCAGTGAAAGTAGCGACGAGCCCTCAAGAAGCTGGCTCTGCATCACGAGACCAAGTTCTTGCCACTCGGTTCCGTCCAATTTTAGCAACTCCAACAATATTCTGGTGAGCTGCAAAAATACAGGACAAGATTCTCATCGACATTCCGTTGATAAAATCACATCGGTGACGGGTAAACGGAAAGAGAGAGAACCATCTCCTTCTAGGCCGCAGTAACTGCCAGCGGTCACCCAAGTGAGTAGTGGAAACCATGTTTTTCTGTCCATTGCATGGTTTCGTGTGCTTCTCCGCTTGGTAAGGCCCAACACCCGCTATACAACCACAGGATCGAGAACTAGAATGTCTCGAGTGAAATTGTTCTCAGTATTCTGTGTTGAATAATTATTTCATAGGAGTAATTCTTTTTGCTCAATAAGATTATTGTACTCTATTTGTATTGATTTATGATGATGATTTTAGGCTTTTAGCAAGGGCTTATAAATTTATGATTGGTTCAGCTTTTGAATCTTATAATAATTTTGTACATTTTCTGTCATTCCTGCCTGAGGTACAAAGAGTCACTTTAAATTGGGTCATGGTTGGGTTGGATCAATTCGTTCTTTTTGGGGCTTGGGTGGATTTGGGTTGGACAGTTTTGATTGAGTTTTAAATGGCTGAACATCGATTCTTTTTTAAGACGGAGGCGGTCGCCCCTCCTGACGGTGAAATTTTCAAAGTTTTTAGTTAATTTTTTCGAAATTTTTTGAGGGTTCCTTATGAAATTAGTCGTTCGCCCCCTTGAAATTTTTCGCCCCCCTAAGTTTAAATCCTGGCTCCGCCACTGATTGTAGAACTTAATCAAATACAATTGCCTTCTGGCTAGGGGTGTTAATGAGTTGAGACAGCCCGCAAGCAACTTGAGATTGGTTCGGTCAAAGCTTGGCTTGTGCGAGCCTGACTCGGGCTCAACTCGAGAGCTTAACGAGTCAAGTCGAGCAAACGCTTGGCTTGTGCAAGCCTTTATCTTGTATCTCTTTCGTGATTCTAATTATTTATCCTTATTCAAATCAAATGCACCCTGGCCTTACACGGTTAAAACTCTGGATACCTTAAACGGTTAAAACTCTATCCAGAAAACCCCCGATGTATATAACTACATTAATATATGGGGTTTTCTAAAATGTGCCCAATAGGCACATGTTAATAAATGTTTTAGGCATAGGTTAAGCTTTATTCCATCTTTAATTTATCCAATTTTCCTAAATTTTCTTACAATCATCATTTCCTTATTTTTCTCCACTCACAATTGGGTACAGAAATATTCTATTAGTGAAAATAAATTAATAATTAGCTGTCTTGATCCGATTGTGATCACGTTGCAAGAAAGATACAATTACAAACTTGATTATAAATTTATATCAAAATAAAAAGAATACACACTTGCAAATACATATGCAAATTAATAATGGATAATGATATATCACTAAAACTTGGGAGAGAGCACTTATTGCATGTGAGATTGGGTGCCACCAGTAACGCCAACTCATTTTCCATTAATAATAATCTTTATTAACTTATTTGAGATAAGAGTTAAAATTTGTTTCCTCTTGGTGTTATAGCCAATAGTATGATTATCGCTTCAAAACGTATTTAACAACTCCTGGAAGATGAATGTTCATGAAGTAATCATTCCAGTCAAAGTCCTTGGGGTCAAAGTGAAACGAATCTGTTTCTGCGCCTCTTTCTCTTGATGCAATCCTTAACTTCTCAGTGTTTATGTCATCATATCTACAATAATAATATAACTATAAGTATATTATAAATATGAGATAATGAGATATTATAATAATCAAAGAATTAGATGTGTTCCCCCCTAATTATAATATTTGTATGTGTTATAACAATAGGAGAAAGATAAATAAAACATAAAGAACAAACAGAAAAGTAGACCCGCTAATTTACGTGGTTTACTATTAATGGACTAAATACTCCTCTCTCCCGGTCTTGGTTATTTGTTCATCTATTTCATTTATGTGGTACTTATTCATTTATTTAATAAAGTTACAAAATAATTAATAATATTTGCTCAACGAAATGCTGAGCAACTATTTAATCAGTAGAGAAATTAAATTAACCAAAATGAATAAATAACAAATAACTAAAACGGAGGGAGTAATACTGGGTAGTAGAAAGAATTAAGAAGAGTTAAAAGTGAAACTTACATGCCCATGTAAAACAGATATGGTTTGTAAATGTTGATCAACCGCTTCATATAGTATATATTCCTTCTCATGTACATGCACGTCCCTTTGAAGTACTGACATAACGCCATATTCACAATCTCTACTACCTTTAATGAACATAAATTTAATAAACCAACATAAAGTCAAATTGTTAGTGCTGATAGAGCAAACAATCTCAAGATTTATTAGCAGTCTTAAATTTGAGACTATTAGAGACTATTAGGAATATTATCATTAGAGAATATATTATCGGTAGATATAATATACTATAGTTAGGTAGTATTATTATATCTACCGATAATATATTCTCCTATTATTCTCTAATGATAATATTCCTAATAATCTAATATTATTATCTAATAGAGACTGCTAACGTGGTGCCGTAGTGGTGAGACCATCATCGTATTTTTGGACTGTAGGAGGCCACAAAATTGTTTTCGCGGCCCTTTTAGGCGGTAGTGTTAAATTCGTGTGTTTTTTTTATAGTGAAAAGAATCCTTAATACTCCGTGAACACTAGTATTATCATCCCCTTTTTAACTAAAAGAATAAAAACTCTTTATTTTTCCCGCCTGAATAAAATTTGTCTATAATTGGGGCTTTATCCTCCTAAGTCTAGCTATAGGGTGCCATTATGACAAAGCAAAATAACAAAGATTTACCTTCAAGGGCAGTAAATAATGAAGAAAAAAGTAAGCATTGTAGCTAGACATGGTGGTTAAGATCTTGACATGACCAACAATGACAGGAGTTCCATCGTTTTTGATCCATGGATGATGCTTGAAGTACTGGTACGCAACGTCAAACAGTGTTTTGAAGCTCACCGGATTTTTTACCGAGGATCCAACATGGTAAATCGCCAAGTTCCCTTTGTCATTTGCATGAGCCATTGCTGCTACTAGAATTGCATTCACTACCATATCAGCTGGAATCTGTGATCAATACATACATTTTCCAAATGTCAATGCTTTGAGCCTTTAATTATTAGAAAAATATTTTTTCTAGTTTTAGGTTTCAATTTACGGAGAGCGGAATTCTCTGTTTCATTTGTGTATCTCATCTTAGCTTGGGTCTCATTCTCTTTATCTTGTCACTAAACATCCTTAAAATGAGATTTGCACAATTCTTTCTAATGATTTAAGTGTGAATATATATGCGTGTCAAACGAAGAGATAGTCGAACGTAAGAAGAAATACAAAAATGGAGCAGAGGATCTGGTCTTATATTACGTTACATGACCATGGTATTGAACATAAGTCTATATATGTGGATATTTTCCAAAACGTACAACAATCTTATTATAGATACCAGATGGTGATGAGTTGTCACAATCAGTAGCGGAGCAGAGAAATGATTTATAAAAGTTGGACTTATCTCTAAAATAGTACTCTCTCCATTTTAGTGATATGTTTACACTTTTTTTATTTCCCCCTCACAAAATAAAAGAAGTGTAAACATATCACTGGAACAGAGGGACTAGTCATATAGAAGAAATGAGGAATATAAAATTACCGCATCAACAACACAGTTAGGGTCACCAGGGATGCATGGCAATCTTCCTTTGCCATAAGCAATGGCTAAACTGTCAATTGTTCTGCAAATGGTACAATCATATTATATAAGACGGTTTTACAGGTGAGATTAATAAATAACCATTCAAATTTGCGAGTAATATATGAAGAGAAAACGTAAAAAAACTAGAAAAAGTACGTACCTTATGCCTTCAACCCAACCAGGAAAGGGTTCTTTGAAAGTGCTAGTAACAATGGTAGGACGAATAAATACAAGAGGGATGTCTTCTTTTTCTTGCTTTAGCAACATTTCTCCTAATGCCTTTGTGAATACATATACATTTGGCCATCCCCAATGATTTGACCTACATTTTATCATATTTAATCCCTCCATTTTCAATTAGTATAGATCTCGCGCAATAAATGCACGGTATTTAGAGTTTTTTTTTACTTTTTTACTTATTCA
>LHUT01004785.1:3545-17189 GCA_001412135.1 Silene latifolia subsp. alba | reverse complement strand
TTTGTGTAAATATCAAATATGTATGAGGATAACTTGGTAATATTGTTGGCCAAATAAGGAATGTTACCTTTGGTGTGGTACGTCCGTTTATAGTAAGTGTTACCTTTGGTCTGGTACGGAGGAAGTATAAAATTTGATGTATAACTAACATTTTACTCATTAATTTTTTTCAACTTTTTAAATATACAAATTGAATTAAAATATCCATAAAGTGCCTCATAAAATGAAAGACGATTTATTTACAAAAAAAATTTGTGCCCCCCTTATGCCGAAATCCTAGATCCACTGTTGGACATTCCAAAATGAAAACTTCTCCAAACTAATAGGGGGATGTACTGATATTTACAACTAGCTATTAGCTCCATAAAGGGCACTCGGGATTAAACTCCGACATGAATCATAGAGAGTTTACTCCCAATCAGCTTCTTAATGTATAACTAAAATCGTATAGGTATAGCCGTATAGCGAATTAGCTTCCTAATGTATAAAGGGCACCCGCGATTAAACTACGACATGAATCATAGAAAGTTTACTCCCAATTAGCTTCATAATGTATATATAACAAAAATTGCATAGGTATAGCCGTATAGCCAGTCAGTATAACGAAGGCAGTAGGTATTATATACCAGTACAATAGAAGCCAATCATAATTAACTCAGAAATCGACATGTCTACCAGGCTAAGGCTCTAATAGACTCCGGACAACAGAAAGTCACAACAGAGAGAACCGCACGAACAAACATATGCAATATTCCAGGCTTTGAGTCAACATCTATCATCTTCCTGTAAAAGTCAAGCCACTAAGAGTCCGAAACTGCATCGTAAAGCGTCCAAAGGTTCTTTTCTCATAGAGTATTAGAGTAGTAGCCTTTTAGTATACACTTACCAGAAATAATCTGTTCAGTATTTATAATTAGAAAAGGTCCACTTCAAAACAAGGTGCAAAATTGTAGATGTTTTACACTACATCATCAACTAATTGGGGCATGGAATCTTGAATAAATTCAGATAAACACGATCAAAAAGTTCAGACAAAACACGATCTAATACCTAACAAATTGCTTAGAATCATCGTCACTTCGCTTCCCATAGGGGTTGGCTGAGCTAAATCCATCCACTTTCCGCTTCTTCCTGAACTTTGAGGCGCTACTGTCTATTTTTAAGTCTATCTTTGGGGGGCAAGAAAAGCAGAATGATTTAGCCACGGCCTACACAACATTAGAGCACTTGTTAAATAATAATATGTTGTACAGCAGAATCAAAAGCACCATTTACACACTCCCTACATCAGTTTCATATTGTCCCTGCTTGAACTTGGTGGTCAAACAATACCACCATAGTTGCAGATTTTTAAGACGAAAATATGAAAATCTGCACCATTTGACTAGGTTGACTGTATTTCATTTGTTAGCTCATTTACTGGTGGCATGGATTAATCAAATCACACCAAAAAACTTGTATTCCTTATTAAACACAATGTCTATTGCAAAAGTATGGTTTACCTGAAGATCAAGTTGATGTACGTTGAACACATCCTTCATGGAATGAGAGTTGTACGCCAATATGTAGGACCTATATGCATCCTTAGCTGACTTGTTTAGGTAATAATTGTTTCCGACTAATTTTTCCTGCAACAAGCAACAATTAGGCGTCTTTCATATAATCAAAAGAGTTCACAAAACCACAAGTAGGCCAGATCAGTACCAGATGAGACTGCACATTTGCCAGCTGCTTTTGATCAAAATCAAACTCTTTTACGGGTACTCTCTCACTCTGCGCACAAAAATATCAGGTTAATAGAAGATGAAGCACAACCTGAAAGTCTTAAATCAGAACAACGATAGAAAATCAAAATAGAAGAACGAAAAACGAGGTAGCTGAACAGAAAAGAAAAAAAAAAGTTCGTTTCTCTCGGTCAACCTGAGAAAATATACGATTATCCAAAATCTTGATCAACCACAAGAAATGTACAATTGAATATTCGATCCAAAAAAACACTTTAATCTAAGTCTCATTGTTGTTCCACCGCCCTCTCAATAAATTTCTATACTGGCATTATACCTTGCATTGCTGGCACTTCAATCAACTCATGGTGCTTACTACCTCTTTCTACTATTGGCTCGGGGGAGGTCATGCCCATAGTTGTCATTGGCAGTTTGTATAGTTAAAATCATATGTCTCTCTTCTTTCACTTCTATAAAGATATTGTACACCCTCGAGACTGAACGAATTATTAGCATAATGACAGATGGAAGTTATGGTTTAACACATGAGTGACTATGATGAAAATAATCATATAATCTTATGGCATGATTGATGATAATGAGGTGTATGAAGAGTAAACTAGTAGCTGCATTTAACGAAAAACATAGTTAAACTCCTAAGAAGTAACTACTTTGATATTACGACAATTTGCCTCATAGTAATTAGTAAGTGCAAAGATAACAGATTCCAAATATTAACAGCGAGATGAATATTATAATGAAGGAAATAGGATGTCTCACCAATTTTTTTAGTACAAAAAACTATCTGAAGTATTTTTAATCATGTATAAAATTTATAGCGGCAATCCAATCACAAAAGGGGTGCAATTATTTTCCATTGTTGTCATTTGTGTACGTGTGCAAGTGAGAGGGGTTGGAATCTCCTTCCAATTATTGAAAATTATCTCTAGCAGTCTAATGTTAACTTGACAAAAAACAATTCAGAACTTCTGTACAGTGTCTGCATTTTTTCATTGTCTTGTGTAGATGTGCATTGATTGGATTCTCCTTCAATAAATGATATTTTCTACACAGTAGGAGTCTAGTTACTTCATCAAACTCAATCGACAACTTTTTTTTGGAATAATATCTGTGACTATAAGTTCATAACTATTTGCAGAAATATGATACCTTCAAGTAAGTGAGGAACTGGAGCTCCTCTGGAATTAAGAAAAGCAGGGCACTCCCTTTGGCTCCTTCACCACGTGCTGTTCGTCCCACCCTGTGAATATATTCCTACACGAGAGAATGACATGTAAGCTCATTGCTGAAGGAAAACCTATTAATAGTAACAGTATAAATATCAAGTAGCAAACCTTGGGATCATCAGGAGGATCAAATTGCAAAATCCAATCCTACAAAAAGCAAGGGGAAACAGATCATATCCAAGTATTAATGTTTGTCTTGGGACCTGGATGCTAAACTTCTAAAAAATAGAAATGGAAATCAATAAGAATAAAACGAAAATAGTATATAAGAGGCACTCACCACAGAAGGAATATCAAGCCCACGAGCAGCAACATCAGTACATAGAAGAATTCCCTTTTCTGCTTTACAGAAATCAAAAAATGTAGTTGTCCTTTTACTTTGTTTTTGCTTTCCGTGGATATCAAAGCAGTCTACCTGGATGTACCTCAGGAGGTCCGAATGAAATTTCACAGAATTGCATGAAGAGAAAAAGACCATAATTTTCTTAGACAGGTTCCTCTTCAGGAAAGAATAGAGAAGGATGAATCTCTTTGCACTAGGAATAACACAATAACCTTGTTGAAGTCCTTCATTGGTAACCTGAAATCCTCCAACATGCCATACATATATCAATTACTTTGATTCTTGCACAATGCCTATGTTAAAGTATCGATGAATGTTTCAAGCAGCTAAATTATGGAAAATCATCTCATTTTCCATAGAGAGGAAATTTTCAAGTGTCACACCAATATCTGACTATGTGATACAAGAGATAATGTGAAGTTTTAGTAAATAGCACAAGAAAGAATAACTCAAATATAGGGAAAAAGACATGTTGCAATTACCCTTCTCCTCCCTTCATCCACATCAATGTAAACAGGTGTAGTCTGAAATGACATGCGAGCTAGATCCTCCACCTTCTTGGTTTGTGTGGCAGAAAATAGAACTGTTTGACGCTCCTGTATTTCAGACAAAGTAAAAAATCAGAAAGTAATTCAAAGATCAAAATTAGCAACAGAGAGTTAATATCAACATAAACAAATCAGGATTTGGAAAGCGGGAAACACACTGATGACCAGAATAGCAAAGTAATGGAAATAGATACATTGTGACACAAGTCAGCTCAAGAACATGGTGTGACAACAGCATAGTCATAGAACATGGCGTGACAACAGCAAAGTCATAGTCTCAAATTCATCAGCTCAAGAACATTACATATTCAGAACCAGACAAAATAAATACAATATTGCTGGAAATAAGTAACTAAGAGGATTACAATAGTAATGTCGGCATATGGAAGCAAAAATCAGAAATTTAGCAGTACTGTAAATTTTTTTAACAAGGATTTAAAGATCAGCCAACATTATATATGTTGCTAATAAAATAATAATATCATCAGATGACTGTTAGTCGATGGAAATTAAGTACTTCATATTACCTTAGGCAGAAGATTAATAATTTGCTTCATTTCTTCTTCAAAATTAGCTTCCAGGAGCCTGTCAGCTTCATCAATGATTAAGCACTGCGAGGATACAAATATAAGTTGAAATCACCAGAGTCAATATCAAAGGCGAAAGACGAAGTATGCATGGCAATATGGCATAGAAATAACAGTGTCAAATGAACTAGGTAAATCTCAGAACAGATCACATTCCAACGTTCTCAGAAGCATAGAACCATGTAATTTTTCAAACATCAAGTGTTACAGGATTTTGCTGCTAAAAAGAAACAAACAAAAAAAATAACTACGTTATTTTATTTTCCCATTTCATTTCAGTCACTTTTTTGTCAAATGCAACGAAATGACAGTAATACCCTCTCAGCACATTTCTCCAACCCCAACACCCTTTTCCCACATCAATCCAACACCCCACAACCACCAGAACCCCACACCACCAACAACCACCACCGTAACCCACCACAACTGATGAAATACCACCCCAACTAACGAAATACCACTACTATCAACAAACCCAACACCACACCATGTCATAAACCACTAATCCCTCATCCGACACCTGACTCACAACCACTACCACCAAATTTACACCACAACCACCGAGATCTGAGGTGGTTAGGTGGTTGGATGATAGAGTATATGATTGTTCTGAGCTTCAGGTAGCTGGAAACGAAGAGGATATGGTAGGGTGGTGTAGAGGCTGTAAAGGTTCTCCAGGGGTTACAAAAGGTGGTTAGATTGGGCGGCTTTCCAGCAAGTATGGGGTGGGTAATGGGTGGAAGTGGGGCTGGGGCTACAGGGATTGACTAGTTCACTTATCCTGCAAACAATAGCTTGAAATACTGACTAAAGCCAAAAAAATTAGAGTACTACAAGTTGATCTTTGTATGCCTGCGCAGCACAAAGCAAGCAATGCAACCGATATATTGATTACCTTAAGGTTTTTGTACACAAATCCCTTGGTATTTTGAAGATGATCAAGAAGACGTCCAGGAGTTCCAACTAAGAGATTAACTCCTTTGCCAAGGCGGTCTGCTTCTGTCCTTCGAGGTCCACCACCAATGACTAACCCTAAAGTTTGTGAATGATGCTTCAAAAGATCCTTGGCAACAGCATGTGTCTGCATACATGAATGACAGCAGAAAAGGGTGATAAGTTGCATTGGTATGCAGAAATAGATACAGGAACTCGGAGGGATATAATGTAACCTGTATAGCAAGCTCCCTTGTTGGACAGATAACGATAGCACCTGCTCCATTACGGGGTGTAAAACGAATATGATACAACAACTCGACAGCTGGAATAAGGAAAGCAAGGGTCTTTCCAGAACCAGTCCTAGCGGCTCCAAGAACATCTTTGCCTTCCAAAAGTGGAGGTATTGCTCTAGCTTGAACCTGCACACATAATAAAGTAGACATCACTTAAGCATTCTTACACCAGACCTTTTTCAGGTTGAAAAGAAGACACGAGTTGTGCATAAAACAGGTAATTACTCAAAGAGCAGAAATCTGATGACCAGCTAAGTATTAGTTAAGTTTCACTACCCAAATTCACTCTTAAAGCTTATTCAAACTTTACAAAGACATAAATGCTTGAGACTTTCCATGCTCGAATTTAAACTGACTGGTGACTTGTCTAATTACAAGAGATGACACCTATGTAATTAGACAAGTTGACATACACTGGGCCTTATTGCATTTCATCCACGGTTGTAATTACATATTTCCCCGTTTCCATTCAATTGTATACATTTTCCAAAAATCCCTCACATACTTGGATAAATTGTACTCCGTCTGTCTCAGTCATTTGTTTATCTTTGGTTTTGGTTTTAGCAGAAAGAACATTTATGGGTGTTCTTGAGTAACAAGTGGACAATAGGTCAGGTGGATGATCAATTTACCCTTAAAAACTACTTCTAACTACTCCTACTATAGAAAGCTAAAGAAATGAATGAGACACCCATAAATAGAACAGGTAAACAAATGACCAATCGGAAACATGGCGATAACAATCAGAAAACAGAATTAAAAATACGAATAAGAAATAGAGAAATAAACCTGAGTCATGTAAGTGAAGCCAATATCTTTGATAGCATTTTTGGTAAGTTCAGAAACAGGAAGATTGAAAAAGGATTCGTCACTCATAATACCACTACCAGCATTACTCATCTTCATACTAGTCATTTTCTTTTCAATTTTCTCCACATTTACTTCTTCTTCATCATCATTATCTTCGTTTTCGGCTTCGGGTTCAGCTTCTGCCTCCTCTCTGACATTATCGCCGTCGTCGGATTCATCCCTCTTCTTCTTCCTATTCTTCTTCTTCTTCTCTTTCTTTTCTACGGTTTGTTCAGGAGAGGACTTCTTTGACCTCTTCTTCTTCTTTTTCTTCTCCTGGTTTAGGTTGTTTTCCTGCTGTTTCTGCTCGTTCACCTTTTCATCTTCTTTAACTGCCATGGCGGCGACAATGGTAGCAGCGGCGGAAGGTAATGTTGAGTTTTTTTAATGGGGGCAGAGGAGGCAATGTGAGTTGAAAAGGGCAATTGCGTCGCGTGTGTGTGTGTGGTTGTGGAATATACGAGTACGAAATTGGGGGTTAGGGTTTTATTAGGGTTTACTTATACAGTTAGGCTTACTATAGACGGGTATATCCGTCTATTGTTATAGACGGGTCAAATACAATAAAAGTAGGGACGTTTTTATAGACGCATACTAAAATTGGCTAACACATGCTTGTATGGCACCAATTATCAAATGACGCAAGAGATTACTCAAATTAACATATGTTTGTCTGTCCACTACTCAAACTAATACTACTACTTGCAAAAGATACTTAATTTATAAAGCATTTAACACGTTTGTAGCTAAAATATTTCAATAACCCTCACTTGGAAGTTCGACCACTAGAAGATGACACTCTTAAGTCTATCCTATGTTATTTTAAACACCTCTTTAATTAAAAAATTAACAAAATTAAGTAGTCTCCTAATGATGGAATCTGATTGGTTAGAGGAAAATTGCATTGCCACGTACTTACTCGAAGTGAACACGCACTAATAATTTAATAATATAAAAGTATTATTTTAATCACTAGTGTGACCTTTATGTCCCCTCTCAAATTACACAATCCTTATCAGTTAGCTGTCTCCCTATTTCCTTCAATAGAATTTCACCTGAGACCAAACTGCCCTCCAATTGTAATTCGACACGTGTTTAATTTAACATCCACGGAATACACGTGGTAATTACCCTCCCCAAGTATTCAATTGTATTGTATTGTACACTTGGAACAGCTAACAGACAAGATTATTATTAGTTAGTTATATTCACTTAGGAAAATGAGAGCAGAAATATAATTGCAAACATAGCACGAACGTAAATGGTACATCAGCAGATTCCCACGTACCTCATGGCGAAACACGTGACTTACCTAGTTTGGACGCTTCTATTTTTTCCTATTAATCCATGTTGCTAAATGCAAAATACTACAATTTCAAAACAAATAATAATCCAAACAATAATAATACAATCTTATAAGTGATACAACTATTATCTACCTTTAATTGACTGAAAGTGGATTATCAAACAAACAAACAAACAAACNAAACGGGTGCTCTTCCGATCTTTGAATTCGACTTGTGGAACTGAACCACTTCAAAAACCCGGTGTCTCTTCGTTCTTTCCTTTGTGTCGTTTATTTCGTTTAATTTTATTAATTGATTTGGTAAAGTTTTATCAATAAATTTAAATAATCAAATACATACGCCTAATCGGAAAAGCTTTAAAAAGTTTTTAATCCTCAATTCCCCCCCCCCCCCCCCCTCTTGAGTATTTTGGTCAATAGACTCTTCAACCATGTTCTTACATTTGTAGACAAATATATCAAAAGTGATACTCCCACTGAATTGAAGACAAGATTGAGATTTGTTAGGGTGATGGTTGAGTTACAAATGTGACAAGTGCTTCCATCCTCTATCAAATTTATTGATGAAAAGAAGCAGGTGATTACAATTCAGGTTGACTATGAATGGAAACCAAGCATTTGTACTACGGAATTACTTTTTCACATACGGACTTTACCTTTTCACATACATTTTTTTTTCATTAATTTTCTGTCTACTACCCTTCTTACCTAAAATCTAAGACTTGAACAATGGATCCTACATTTGTTCATCAATTATTAATTTTATTAGATGGGTTTTATCTAATTAATTGAATTTTATTTGTTTGTTAAATGATAATTTTAGGTTTATTCAATTTTATATAATCAATCAAATTAGGGCTGGTAGTAGTTTATGGTGGCTGTGGTGTGTTTCTTGGTGAAATTATAACACACTTTCTTTGGGTTTTGATTGAATTGAGCAGCAACAATCATAAAAGGTATATCGTCGATGTATTTCATTTGGCGAGCAACAAGAACCCAATAGATGTGCTGTGTAACACCCCCGTTTAGGAAGGAGCCTTAACAACGCATTCCCGACTAAATGAGAGTGTTACCATCTCGGAATAACCGAGGTAGTGAAGTACAAAGTATAAACAAATCAATGGTACTTTAATAAATAAATTAAGTCAACTGAAATAACTGCCAAAGCGGCTTACAACTCTAGACCAAAGTAATGAAATGTAAAGTTTACAACTTTATTAAACTCAAATGTAAAACCAATGTTTAAGGACTCGTGAGAACTAGACTCCAGCTCCATCAAGTCGCGATTGTCCACTCCCCCGAGCACAGCATCAGAATACAGCTACTACCGTGTACCTGTTTTATTAACTGCTCCCCATCCAATCGGAAATTATTGAATGGATCAACATAGGCCACCCGGAAATTGGTGACAAATGATACAAGACACAAACATGTCAACCACTGGTTGAGTAGAGACAAAGTAGCAGAACATAAATAACTCACAACATAAGATATGATAACTAATAGCTGCAATAATATTAAAATAACCAACCATGGAATAAATACCAATCTCCCGTCTTATACGGGTCATCTATCACACCTGTCAGCAAGTATGGCACAACTTCCTTAACACCGTGCGCATACCAAATAGATAGCACCACTCCCTTAACACCGTGCGCATCTTCATCTCATACTGGCACAACTCCCTTAACACCGTGCCCCAATCAACCAAACAGTATATATAAATAAGCACAATTATATAAACGACGTCTAACACATGAAAGGTAATAATATACGAATGATAACAGCATCAACAAAATCCAACATAACCCGCTGAACCAGGTCTGTCGATCGACATGTAAGGTCTGTCGATCGACAGGTACCCTCTGTCGGTCGACCTCTACAACCATTGTCGATCGACCCATGCTGAATGTTGATCGACCACCTGTATATGTGTCGTTAGACACCTCGAATTACAACATTAACTCATTCATGATTAACGATACGGCAATTCAATTTCACAATATGATTGGATACAAATATCAAAGGTGAGTAGGGAAATCCCTACCTGTAAATATTTCGCAAAAGCTATAGCAAAAGATGGATTAGAACCGCTCCTCTATGAATCCGCTACCTAATAAAGATTATAGAAATAAATCAATCAACACGAGTCATGATTACGGATTTAACGAACAATCCCCAATGCCCTCGTTCTCCTACGGTCCAAGTAAGGCTATATGCAAACTCAATTCATTGTTCAACTATATGTAATTCTTAATCGATCCCTTCATCTCGACTAGGGCACAAGAATACTACGTAATAATATAGCAATGCGACTCATGAGGACCGAATAACGAAATTACTAGAACTTACAAATATTGGGGTGTGAATTAAGACGGACTGTCGTTCGAGTCCCGCGTCCCTTCAATCCTTTCTTCACTCGGCCTTCGATGGTAAAGGATGTCGATGCCGATGTGCTTGTGTTTTTGTGCTTAACTGATAAAAGGGTTTATGAATGATAGGGATCGGATTTATATAGGCTTAAGTTTAGGATTAGATTAAGAAGCAATTAAAATAAACAAGCCCATAACCACCCGTCTGACACTATGTCGATCGATCTCAACCCCATGTCGATCGACAACCCTGATAGACGAGCACATCACACTATGTCGATCGACCTCAACCCCATGTCGATCGACATCCCTGATAGACGAGGTCACACAACACATTATAAATTCAGTATACAAAGGCACCTTCACTTGTACATGACGAGCTTACTAGTCTTATAAATACGGGGTATTACAGGCTGCTAATAACACTCACGCATAAAGAATCATAAATGGTTGTGAAAATAGAATTGTCTCGCACAAAGGTTGTACATGGTGGATAATCTGACAAATGGTTGAAAATAGAGTTGTCTGACACAGGACGCCGAAGCACGGAAGATATGTCGGGGGATGAGGTAGAGGGTAATTGTTTGAGAGGGAGAGAAAAAAATGATAAGGATTAAATCGTAATAAGCGTATGTGAAAAGGTAAAACTCGTATGTGAAAAAGCACAACCCAATTATACTAATTATAATCATATTGGCCATGAAAAGGAAAAATGCAGGAAGAGTAAGAAACCTATAGTGAACAAACTTTTGATAAAGGAGTGAAGGCCTTTTAAAAAACTTGTTGCTCCTGTCTTGACACACAGTCACCTGCTATAGAAAAAGAGCACACAACACGGGATAACAAAGAAAAATATATGAAAAAAAAACCTTGAAACAAGACCTAGGATTGCAAGTAATAGATCAATAATGTTCCATGCATGTTAAGGTAACTAGACAGGGAAATATTAATGTTAGCAGAGTGTTGCAGACATCTCCAACATACATCGAAGTGCTGAGTGGATCTAAATACCTAAAGTCAGTCTAACCTAAAGGCAAGCATTGGCATAATTGGAAATGACATTCCAAACACAGATCCATGATGAATATAAGGTTTTGGAATGTGAGGGGGATGAACATGGAGGAGAAATAGAGAGTGGTTAATAATTTTCTTCAAGTTAATAATGTGGGCCTTTTTGGCTCACTAGAAACCAAAATAAAGTCTGTTAATTTGAATAAAGCCTTGAATTCTATATTTAAGGATTGATATGTCTCAACCAATAATGCTTATCTTCAAGGAGGGAGAGTGTGGGTGCTCTGGAAACCACATCTCTTTGATGTTCACTTTTTAGAATATGATGCACAATATGTACATATGCAAGTGAGGAATAAGACTACACAAATGCATTTTTATTTCATAGTTGTTTACACTTTCAATGCAATTCTGAAATGAGAATCTATTTGGTCTAATCTTCAAAGAATTTAGAATCAGCAGCAAGGGCTTTGGGCCATTGGAGGAGATTTTAGTTGTGTTCTTCAATCCAATGAGAGGCTAGGGGGCAATGTTAATCTAGCAGAATCAGAGGCTTTTCAACAGTGTGTGGATGAATGTAATGTTATGGATATACAAGCCTCATGAGCCTTCTATACATGGAACAATAAACATCCCCCCTGAGACAAGGGTTTATAGCAGGTTGGATAGATTTTTGATTAGTCAAGATTGGATGATGCCTTTTCCAGGCTATTTTGCCAATTTTATGTCTGAAGGGCATTCTGACACCATGTTTAGTGACTAAAGCACATAATGTCATTCACTAAAAAAAGCCTTTCAAGTATTTTAATATATGCCACTCTGGGATTTCAGGAAGCAGTACAGAATATTTGGGCCCAAGTTGTTCATGGACAAGGATATATACAGTTGTCAGGAAGTTGAAGTTCTTGAAACATGGGCTTTAGAAGCTGAATAATTCTCATTTCTATGATATTGAGAATAATGCATACTTTGTTATGACTAATATTTTTCAAATTCAAAAATGTTTAGTTTAACATACATGAAATGAGGATTCAATTAAACAAGAAATTGAAGCCAGCCAATAATCCAGAGAACTTCAAGTGGGAAAGCTGGCTTTTCTTAAGAAAAAAGCAAAAACACACTGACTTACAGAAGGGGACATGAATACAACTTATTTTCATGGCATAATAAAGCCAAGAAGGAACAAAAATTGTATTCATCAAATTACGGACCATAAGAATAAATTTTATACAGACAAAGAAGGGATCCAGAGGTTTTTTTAGGACTACTATCAGGTGCTCCTAGGCTCTCACAGTCCCGTTAACAATGTCAAAAAGGCTATTGCTATGAGGGGTAACACTTGCAGTGACACTCATATTCAAGCTATATTGACTCGTGTCACCCCAGAAGAAATCAAGTATATCATTTTCAATTTTCTTAATGATAAGGCCCTTGGCCCTAATGGGTACTCTATCTAGCAAGTTTTTCAAGGATACTTGGGAGATTACTGGAGATGAGGTAACTCATACAGTTATGGATTTTCTTACACCAGGTTGCTTGTTGAAGCAATTAAATACTACACTCATCACTTTAATTCCCAAGACTGATATGCCTACTATTATGCTACAATTCGGACCTATTGCTTATTGCAATGTGCTTTACAAATGCATTTTCAAATTACTTGCAATAGGTTGGCCACTGTTCTACCTGACCTAATCTCTCCTAATCAGGGAGGTTTTATTAAAAGAAGAAGAATTATGGAGAATATTCTAATGTGTCAAGATATTATTAAACTCTATGAGAGAAGGGTTGTATATCCTAGATGTCTGATTAAGATGGATTAACAAAAAGTATATGATACAATTGAATGAGATTTCCTCAATCAAATGCTCAAAGCATTAAGCTTTCCTCCTCAATTTAGACACCGGTTATGCTATGTGTGATCACAACAACTTGTTCACTGAATCTCAATGGAGATATTTTGGGTTTTTTTAAGGGTCAAAGGGGGTTGAGGCAGGGGATCCGTTATCACCCCTTCTGTTCACAATTTGCATGAAGTACTTATCCAGATTGATGGCTTACACTACTGATAATCATGAGTTCAAATTCCACCTTTTATGTAAGCCTTTGAAATTGACTCATTTGATGTTTGCAGATGACATATTATTATTTTGTAAAGGAGATGCACATTCTATGATGATCCTTCTAAGAGCTTTCTCTACATTCTCTAAAGCATATGGTTTGAATATGAGTAAGGGAAAATCCAATTCCTATTTTAATGGGGTTACAGAATGTTTGAAATCAGAGATTTTGCAGGTTTCAGGCTTGGTGGAGGGATTATTACCTTTTAGGTACCTTGGAGTTCCTATAAAGACTACAAGGTTGATAGCTCAGGGCTGAAAATCCTTAATTGACAAAGTTATTAGTAGAATAAGGGGTCTGGGGACTA
>LHUT01004782.1:0-13646 GCA_001412135.1 Silene latifolia subsp. alba | reverse complement strand
GGTCATGGCCACACTACTTTACCCCCTCCCTTCCCTGCTTTACGTCTACAAAATGTCCTACACGTCCCTCACATAGTTAAAAACCTTGTGTCAGTCCGTCGTTTTACTACCGATAATTCTGTGTCTGTTGAATTTGACCCTCTCGGTTTTTCTGTGAAGGACCTCAAGACGGGGAAACCGCTCCTGAGATGTAATAGCAAAGGTGACCTTTACCCTCTCCACACATCCAGCCCGACAACCACGCCACACGCCCTCCTCTCCGCTGAAGCGTCAACATGGCATGACCGCTTAGCTCATCCGGGATTACCCGTTTTTAATAGTTTATCGAATAAATTGCCATGTAATAGTTTACGCAAACCATTTTTTTGTCATGCTTGTGAGACTGGGAAACACATTAAATTACCTTTTTTTCCGTCTTTATCGCATACTACAAGTGCTTTTGATATTATACATAGCGATCTTTGGACTTCACCCGTCACCAGCGGCCTAGCCCATCGTTACTATGTTTTATTTCTCGATGATTATACGAATTTTTTGTGGACCTATCCCCTTACTAATAAATCCCAAGTTTATGATGTCTTTATCTCCTTTCACAAATTAATTCAAACACAATTCGAGAAAAATATTAAAACCTTTCAATGCGACAATGGCCGCGAATTTGATAATTCCTTGTTCCTCGAGCATTTCAAAAAAACCGGTACCGTATTCCGTTTCTCTTGCCCACACACCTCCTCCCAAAATGGCAAGGCGGAAAGGAAAATTCGTACCGTTAACAACATGGTACGCACCCTCCTGCTACATGCCCATATGCCACCCACCTTATGGCCTCACGCCTTATCAACAGCCACATACATTCATAATATCCTTCCTAGCAAAGCCACCATACACTCCTCCCCCACCTCGGCTCTCTACAAACGTGAGCCACTGTATTCCCATTTGCGAACTTTCGGTTGCCTTTGCTATCCACATCTCCCCCCATCGAGCATCAATAAGCTTCAAGCTCGATCCCTACCTTGTGTGTTTCTCTGGTATCCGTCTAACCATAGAGGTTATAAGTGTCTTGACCTTGCCTCTAAAAGGATCTATTTATCACGACATGTCACCTTTCATGAACAGATTTTTCCCTATAAAAATGACCCCGTGTCTAACAATACAGATTACTCGTTCCTTGATGATGACACCCACCCGGTACGCACACACTTCCTTCACCAGCAGTCCCCTACCCCTGCTGCCCAGACGCCAACCGTACCCTCCCCTACCACGGTTGCCACTCCCGTGTCCTCCCCTGCCACCGTAGCCTCGCGCCAGACCCCTCCTCTGACCCCTGCAGCTACCACGCACACCACGGGCCCCTCACCTTCTCCCCCACCAGTCACGGTCTCGCCACAAATGGTGACTCGTGCCCAACGTGGGATTTTTAAACCTCGCACCCTCATGAACCTTAATGTTTCCACCTCTCCTTCCCCACTCCCTAAATGTCCCATCACTGCCCTTAAAGACCCGAATTGGAATGTGGCCATGAATGACGAGTATAAAGCCCTCATTAGCAATGAGACTTGGGTACTTGTTCCCCGTCCCACTAATGCGAATATAACTCGTTGTATGTGGCTATTCAAACATAAATTCAAGTCTAACGGTGATTTTGAGCGCCACAAAGCTCGACTTGTTGTCAATGGCAGGTCTCAGCAGGTTGGCATGGACTGTGATGAGACATTCAGTCCCGTAGTGAAGCCAACTACAATCCGAACGGTGCTTAGCATTGCGGTCTCTAATAATTGGCCCATCCATCAACTTGATGTCAAGAATGCATTTCTCCATGGCACGATTAACGAAACCGTATACATGCATCAACCACCGGGTTTTCGGGACCCCAAATTTCCCAACCATGTCTGCCTTCTGAAGAAGTCTCTTTATGGCCTGAAACAGGCCCCTCGGGCATGGTACCATCGTTTTACAACATTCGTTGCGACTATTGGTTTCCGTCACAGTACCTGTGACAATTCTTTGTTCATTTATACCAAAGGAAAGTCGACGGCGTACTTGCTTTTATATGTTGATGACATTGTTATCACTACTTCCTCTAATGCGCTTTTGCAGGACATTATGGCTCGTCTTAAGTCCGAATTCGCAATGACCGATCTCGGCCCTCTAAGCTACTTCCTCGGAGTAGCTACCACTCGTGACAAGTCCGGCTTGTTCCTCCATCAGTCCAAATATGCGGCTGACATCATCCAACGCGCCAACATGTCCTCTTGTAAGTCGGCTCAAACTCCCGTCGATACTAAAGCTAAACTTAGTGCCGCTTCTGGACCCCCTGTAGCCGATGCCTCCTTATACAGAAGCTTAGCTGGGGCACTACAATATTTGACTTTTACTCGCCCGGATATAGCATATGCCGTTCAACAAATCTGTCTATTCATGCATGATCCACGCGAGGAGCATTGGAGTGCTTTGAAACATATTATTCGGTATGTGAAGGGCACCACTTCTCTCGGCCTACATATCGGCCCCTCTTCCACGTCCACTATAACTGCTTACACGGACGCTGACTGGGGAGGTTGCCCCGACACTAGACGATCCACTTCCGGGTACTGTGTTTTTCTTGGTGAAAATTTAATATCCTGGTCTTCAAAACGACAGCCAACCCTATCCCGTTCTAGTGCTGAGGCCGAGTATAGGGGCGTTGCTAATGTTGTTGCTGAATCGTGTTGGGTCCGTAATCTATTGCTCGAGCTCAATCGCCCTATTCGAAAGGCAACGATCGTTTATTGTGATAATGTGAGTGCGATTTATTTATCCGGGAATCCCGTCAACCACCAACGGACTAAGCACATCGAAATGGACATTCATTTTGTACGCGAAAAGGTCGCCTTGGGCGAAGCCATTATCCGACATGTCCCCTCTCGTTACCAATATGCTGATGTTTTCACAAAGGGACTTCCGAAGGTATTATTTGACGACTTTAGGTCCAGTCTCAACATCCGCTCTCCTCCCGCTTCGACTGTAGGGGCGTATAAGAATATGTAAATATTCTCCCGTATATTTGTAATTATCTCCTTCTATCTATAGTTGGTTGCAATCTTGTATTTGCCATATTGTTAAGATAGTTTCCTAGTTTCTAGTGATAGGTTAGCTATATATACGTATGTATTTCCTTGTGATTATTCATCCAATACAATTACTTCTTATAGGTTTGATACAAAATAAAAAAGGGTGGAGATAAACAATAGTATATCATTTATTCAATATCAGTAAACCGATCAACTTAATTATTAAAAGTAACTTAATAACATAACGATAAATAAATAACTAAAATACCTTAAAAAAACGGTCAAACGGGTAACCTAACATGCCACCTAAACTAAGATTTTTCTACGGGGCAATCAAACGACCCCTAAATAATCTACGCTGATTTACTATAGTTAAAAGAAAGAAAAGAGTAGGGTCACCTCCTCCTAATCACAGAATAGTTATCCCTTGAGCTTGAAAACTTTAATCTATGGCTTCCATTCTCCGAATCAAAATCCGAAAAAGACGAATAATCAGGCAAAGTTGTCTGAGGATGACCTTTAATACAGCAACAAGCAGCTTGTTTTCCCAACTTACGACCAAGTTTCCATGGCAAACTAATAAAACACCAAGCAATTGACAGTGGACATGATATACATAAAATGCAAGCACTAATTCCACATTCTAACGCCGTTTCCTCACACTTTCGTGTCTCGTTCTCATAAGACGAGGACACGTCTACGACCCCTTTTCGTTTCATCTAGTTTTGTGAATCGCTTAGGAAAACTGGTTAAAGTACTTAATAAGGGAGCTTTCGGTGTTGTGTTGTTGAAGGTGTTATCTGCACTTTTTTAAAGCTGCTTTAGTTTAGTTTTCTGTATGGGTTTTGGTACGTAGGAATATAAAGTGGACCACTGTATTAAAATGGAAGTTTGCGTAACAAATACGAGTACTAAACATAAAAGAACTTCTTTTGGATTTTCGATACTTTTACAATCAGACAGAAAATTTAAACAGATAAATGTAATTAAGATACGAGTAGTAGAAATGAAAATATAGTGATATGTAGTAGTTACGAGGTTCTTGGAGGTTGCTTACTGCTATCAGCAGTAGGCGACTGCATAGACGCCTCAGCGATCATAGCGGCTTGTGCAGGCGTTATACTTTGGTACTGAGATCCAGCCGGAACTTGACCAGTATAATACACTTGATGCTGTAATTGTTGCTGGTGACTGTAATCATAGTTTCCGTAAGGGACAGGATTCCCTGTCATAGGCCTGCCAGGAGTCGGGTTATAAGGCCCAAGATATTGATGATACTGGGCTGAATTAGTTGGAAGTTGGGCCATACCGGGTCGTGTTTGGTACACTGGCTGATGAGACTGTGCAGCAGATGAAGTCACAGTGGATTCAGCTGGTGGGACGGAAATATTGTTATAAGACGGCTGTGTTTGGAGTATGTATAGTGGGTACTGTGAATGTTGATGATCAATTTGGTGAGGTGGCAGTGACTGTTGTGGGGTCGAATAGGCGGGGTAGTATGATTGTAGTGGCACGTGTGCCGGTATATAATGCATGTTTGGTTGAATGTACTGCTGCTGGTGCGGGTGTTGGTGATGGGGTTGGTCCTGGTGTTGTGGAGGAGGAGGATATATGTAGGCGGTTGTGTCTTGTATCGGTTGGAGTTGGTTTTGGTTTGGAGGTGTGTAAGTATGACCGTCTAGAAGATTTTGGTCGGGGGTGGTCGCGGCTGGTGGGTGGTTCTCGATGAAGGTTACTTGATCCGCTTCTTGCTGGTTCGGTACTTTTGTGAAAGAGGTTCCTGATGCTATGCTGCTATCACTGCAAACAATTATTCAGAATGTTAACAAAACTAAATGGAGTTTCTTGTGCCTAGACCTGTACTCGGCCGGGGCGGGCTCTTCCGGTCAGACCTGGGGGAGGACCGGGCCGGGATATGCTTGACCCGGGCCTGGCATGAGGCAGGCTAGAGGCGGGCCTAACATTTTTTTTATTTTTCATAAAATAGACGGGCCAAAGCGGGCCAGGCTGGGAAAATGGAACCCGGGCCAGGCCATTCGGAAGGAGCGGGTTGGGCTGGTCGGGGCGGACCGTGTGGGGGTGGCGGGCTGAGGCGGGCAGGCTGGTCGTTAAGTTGGCCAGCTCTACTTGTACCAACGGGTTGGGCTGGCCCGTCTATTTTAGCAACATGGACCCCATGGCCTGAGCCGGGCTAGAGGCAGGCCGGGCTGGCGGTCTAACATAAATTTTATGTTTTTTCTAAAATAGACGGGCCAGGCGAGGGCCGGACTGGGAAAATGGATCCCGGGTCAGGCCAAGGGAAGGAGCGGGCCGTGTGGCTTGGCGGGCCTGGCCGTGCAGTTGGCCAGCTCTACTTGTACCAACGGAGTTAAAGACTTATTACTGTTTGATTCTGGATTCCGGAAAATGGGAATTTCAGAAAAATCGGTTGAAAAGCTGCTAGTAAGTAGTCAATAGTCATCTATAGTGGTTTCTGATGCAATTTTCGTTATGAGACGTTTAGATGTTGTCTGTCGTGTTATAAGGATTAGATGGCGGAATACAAAATGTCATCTTACTGAAAGCGTAGTCAGTTTACTGAGTCATCGAAACACAGAAAAAAGAAAGAAAGACGGAACCTTTTAACAGAATCAGGAGAAGGCAGGCTAAAACCAGCAGCATGCTTAGAATCAGGGGATGGCAAATTGAAACCTGCACCAAATCTCTGGTGTCCATGTTGTAAAGACAACGGCAATGGCGGCTTTCTAGAAGCAACATGGACCCCATGGTCAGACTTCTCTTCATCCGATACAACACGAGATTGGAAGTTAATCTCAGTACCACCTCCAACAGCATAATGTGTAGCAGGAACAGCATTTTGTGTCAAAATAGTTGTTGGAAGTGGAGGAGTTAGTCTCATTTGAGTTGACAATTGGTCTTCTAATGGTAGGCCACTGGGTTCGTCTGCTCGCACCCGGATTGGTGCAAGGTGTGCCATTGATGGGGACGATGTCGATGAGTCGAAGGATGATGTGTTGGTTTCGATCATTGGAGAGTCCGGCATCATTGATTGTATTAAATGTATATCCTGTCGACAAAATAATGGTCAAAGTTAACAACGGTTGACATCTGCATAATTTTCAACATTTCTAAGAAAAATAATTTTTCCGGTTTTTCTGCTCTAAATTAATTTGAGTAAACTCATAACTCACCGCTTACGTGAGACCAATAAAGTAACCGACTTAATAACCAGTCCGAGACATTTGTGTCCTATTTAACTATATTCAAGGTAATAAAAAAAAAAACTATTTTATCCTAAATTGATTTTCAACTTTTTTATGATCAAATGTTTCCGACTTTTTTCAGTTTTCCTTTTAAAAGTTCAGCAAGTCTCTTTAAAGACGGACATATCCGTCACAAGCTGAAGACGACGGGTCAAGTAATACCAGGTGGGTAGATAAAACAAAAGCAAGCAGAATGCTAGAGTGTTTTTGTCTTATCTATCCCCTTGCAGTGGCAGAGCTCGGATTTGAATTTGGGGGGCGAAAAATTTTAGGGGGCGAACAACTAATTTCATAAGGTACACTCGAAAAATTTAACTAAAAACTTCGAAATTTTCATCCGCCAGGGGGCGACCGCCTCTGCTAGCCCCCCTAGCTCCACCACTGCCCACTTGGGTATTACTTGACCTGTCTTCATCATGTGACGGATATGTCCGTCTTCAATGAGAATTTGTGAAATTCAGCAATTAGAAAGTCGTCATAAAACGGTTTTACAAAGTAAAACAGTAAACACCCATTTACCTGTGGTGAGCTAATCTTAACAGTTTGAGCAGAAACATCAGAGCCTGCATCAGCAACCTGTGCAGTCAAACCCGGACCCAAACCCGAATCAGTAACACCACTACCAAGGCTAAGCAAATCATCCATTGCGGCCGAATCAGATAAACCTCTAGGCAACATATTCGCTCCATTTAAAGCATCCACGAACCACGTCTCGGACTTAGCATCATCCAACAACGCACCCATAGTCACAGAAGTCTCAGGCTTAATAAAAAACAGAAACAACCTTAGTCTCCCTGAAGACGGTTTCAACGAGGAAGCGATTGCCATGATGCGATCATGTTCCTCAACCATATTCTCAAGGTCTTCATCTGTCGCGACTGATATTAGCGAGTCCAACTCCTCGTTTGGGAGTTGGTACTTCAGGGTGAATTGTCTTCCGTCTAGTAATGTTTTCGAAAGACGGGAAATAAGGTCTTGTAGACATGAGGATCGTTCTACTACTACCATGCGGGTTTCCCCGCCTACGTAGCATAGACTTTTGTCGTGTGGACGGGGGATAATGTGTCCCCCGTAACTGCACATTAGGCGCAGTTTAGCACCTGGGAGTGGGGCGAGTGGCTCGTCCCATTCCCCGTGGTGTGTTGATTTTGGGGACGACTCGGTTGATCCGGGTTGTACTACTGATGCCGATTGGGGTGGCTGAAGGTCCATTTTTTGAATTGAATGTTTGATTAATGAAATTTAAATTTTTATGTACATTATAAATTGAGAAATATATGATGGTACTATGATATTGGAGCACCAATAAATATGTAAAGTCTATGTCTTTGAGAATAAAATTGCTCCAAGTTGAAGATTATATAATTTGATTATCAAGAAGAAACGTATTTAAATATGATTTTATGTATATGAGGAGTACTAATGGTGTAAAGTGTTGTTTGGGGAGATTGAAAGATAAAACTTTATCTAGTGCGGAAAATTATATTCAGTGACGGAGTTAAGATTTGAACAAATCAAGAACGAAAGATAATGATATCATAAAAAACTCTAAATTTTTTCAAAAGTTTTAACTAACAACTCCTCCACCACTGATTATAGTACTCCGTATTAAATTCCTTTAATTGTTTTCTAAATAACATCAAACATATACATTATTGATTATCCTCGATCAATCTCAAATTTATTGTAAATCTTTCTAAAATATAATCGTGTGAAATTAAAATTTTCAATTTTTGATAACATGTTCTGGTTATTAATTTAACAAAAATAACGCAATCGTGCAGGCACTATTCATTCCATTGATATTCAGCTTTAATAATCGTTTTCTCTAAATATACAGTACTACACTCAGATTGTAAAATTTGTGGTGACTAATTTATCGAACACATATTCTCATTTGTGGCGATATTATTCAGTCATAAGCTCGTGATCTCTCACAAGGAGTAAATGGGAGGGGAGTTATGGCGTCGGTGAGAAGTTACAAGCTTGTGACAGTTACAAGTAAGACGGTCTGTTTATCGAAACATATATGTCCACATTATAGTTTTCAAGAAATATATGAGATGATGAAAAGCAAGGGGAAGCGTGATATGGAGATTTGTTATAGTAGTACATAGAATGCAAAATAAAAAAAGATTAAAGAAATGCATGAATTGAGTGCAATCCAATGAATGTTAGATTTGGAAGGTCAGGTGGCTTACTCATAAAGCGCACTAATCAATGCCAGATCTAAAGCCAAGTACTTGTATTTTCATTTTCCTTTTGTAATATTAAGATTTGTAGCTAGCTGTATTATGATTGCAGAATGTATTTAACCTTACAACTGTTCTTATGGGACTTTGTAGATTTTCATGTGTCTATATTATTAGCAACTTGAACTTGCTTCCCTACTTGGCACTTGCCCACGTGAGCCTATCCACACCTGTTCACTGTTTAACTTTCGATTACTACATGACCGATTGATATCCAGTCTCGGTATTACTGTTTCACGTATACTTTAATATATATATAAATTGAGAGTGAATTATCAAATTGTTCATCAAGTTCATTCTTAAAATAGAAAGTACAATAATTGATTGAGATACCTTAAAATAGAAAAGGATAACAAATGACCGGAATAGAGAGAATATTTTTTTAGGGCATGTATTAAAAAAATGTTATTTTTATTCTGAATAATCAAAGCAAGTCTCATTCCCTTTGCTAGGTATGCCATAGCCCATATGCACCAATGTTCATAATGTAGAAGGCACTATAAGAGATTAGTATGAATGTTATTGATAATGAATTACAGTAACAAGGTTACATTATATACTTGAGATTACAATATGAACACAATAACTAATTACTATAGAATATTAGATATGTGCAAGATAATAGGAGAAGATTATGGGAAGGAGTTGTTAACTGATTCCTTCCTTAATACTAGGATTGACTTGAGAAGATTTATCCTTAATACGCTCCCGCAAGATGGACGGTCGGAGAGTGAGGCCGATCTTGGAAGTAAGCAATGAGTGCCGCGGCCGTGGCAGGGGTTTCGTGAGGGAGTCTGCCAATTGATCATCACCATTTATATGTTGAACTCGAATAGTTCCTAGCTAGACTTGTTCCCGAACAAAATGAAAATGTAGCGCTAAGTGTTTCATACGGGAATGAAATATAGGATTAGCAGAGTAGCTAGTAGCACCAAGGTTGTCGCAAAATAAAACCGGAGCTGCAGTAGGAAGAATATTGAGCTCATATAACAATGATTTCAACCATAGTACTTCAGCTGTAGTGTCCGCAACTGCCCGGAATTCAGCTTCAGTCGAGGAGCGGGATAGGGCACGTTGCTTTTTGGAGGACCATGAAATGGGATTTTTGCCAAGAAAAACAATGTAGCCAGTAGTTGATACATAGTTATCTTTCTCGCCAGCTAGGTCAGCATCGCAATAGGCATGAAGATTGAGAGGAGTGTCCTTTAACAGATGAATACCGAGGTGGAGTGTACCACTGAGATATCGAAGTAATTTCTTAAGGGCAACCCAATGAGTGGCAGTGGGATGGGTAAGAAATTGGGCAAGTTTATTGACCGGGTAAGCAATGTCGGGTCGGGTAAGAGACAAGTATTGTAGACTTCCGACTAGTGCGCGATAATTGGTAGCATCTTGAATCGGTTGAGCAGGGAGGTGAGTAAGAGGCGGATGATTGAGCATGGGTGTGGAGGATGGGTGACTATCAGACATATTGTAACGGGTTAAGAGGTCCGAGATATACTTGGTTTGATTTAGGTGAATACCACGGGATGTCGGGGTTACTTCCATGCCAAGGAAGTAGGAAAGCGGCCCAAGGTCCTTAAGAGAAAAACGGCGGGAGATGGCAGCAATAAACTTCGTAACTTCACTGGTGGAAGAACCGGTGATAATTATATCATCCACATACACTAAAACAAATAGCATGACGGTAGGACGATTATAAATAAACAATGAAGAATCCGAAATGCTTTTTCGAAAACCATAGGCAGCAAGGTAATTTTGTAATTCGGTATACCAAGCACGCGGGGCTTGTTTGAGACCGTAGAGTGCTTTTCGTAATTTGCATACATGAGACGGCTTGTCGGGGTTGACAAACCCAGGAGGTTGTATCATATAGACAGACTCGTGTAAGGTACCTTGTAAGAACGCATTATTCACATCAATTTGTCGAATCGACCAACCTTGGGTAACGGCTAGGGAAAGGATGAGGCGAATGGTAGTGGGTTTAATAACTGGGCTAAAGGTTTCGGAGTAGTCAAGACCGGGTCTTTGATGGAATCCTTTGGCGACAAGACGGGCCTTGTGTTGTTTTAGTGTGCCATCAGGATTATATTTAACTCTATAGACCCATTTACAGCCTATAGTGTTAGGAGCGGAGTCGGGTGGGACAAGTGACCATGTTTCATTGCGTAGTAAAGCATCGTACTCGGACTGCATAGCTGCTCGCCAGAGAGGGTCGACAAGAGCTTGCTTGACAGTCGTGGGGGTAATGTATTGGGACGGAACAGAGGCCAATTTTGCATATTTTGGATTCGGTTTCCGAATATTATTTGAAAGACGGGTGACATGAATAGGCGGGGGTGGGGGTGGTGGCGGTACAGGCGAGCTGGTGGGTGTGGTTTGGGGTATGGCAGGGGAGGTCGTGGGGATATTGGTCACGGGTGGGGCAGGGGAAATTGGGTCAGTGAGGGGTGAGGAGACAGGGGAGGTTGTCGATGGGGAAGAGGATGACGGGTCAGGGGTGGTGGGTAATTGGTTAGGGTTGGGTAACGGGTTAGGAGAGGAGACAATGGGTATGGACAGAGAGCACCAATCCGAGGCCGTCATGGACGTGGGAGCTGTGGCGAGATTAAGGAGACGGGAATAAGGAAATTGGTCGTCGTAGAATTTCACATGTCGGGAGGTATATATACGATTGGAGGTGGGATCGAGACAGAGATAAGCGCTTTGGGTTGGTGAGTAACCTACGAAGACACATTCAAGAGAGCGGGATTGAAGTTTGTGACTATTGTAGGGCCGTAACCATGGAAAACAAAGACAACCAAAGCTGCGAAGTTTTAGATAATTAGGGTCTTGATTAAATAATTTGAAATAGGGCGAGTTATTTTGAAGAGACGGAGTAGGGAGACGATTTATTAAATAGGCAGCTGTCGAGAAGGCATATGGCCATAGAGTAAGAGGGAGCTTGGCGTGAGTAAGAAGAGCTAAGCCCGTTTCGACTATATGTCGATGTCGCCGCTCAGCAAATCCATTGTGTTCGGGAGTATGAGGGGGAGAGGTTAGATGAGTGATACCGTCTAGATTGAGTTGGGGAGTGAGAGCTGTGTATTCTCCACCATTATCGGAGTAGAAACGACGAATAGGCTTAGCAAAGTATTTTTCGACTATAGCTCTAAATGTATTAAATGTGTTTTTTGTATCAGATTTTCGCTTAAGTGGATAAAGCCAGACATAATGTGTAAAATGATCGACAAAAATAACATAATATTTAAAGGCATCGGTGGAGAGGACGGGGGAGGTCCAAACATCGGAAAAAATTAAGTCGAGAGAAGTAGTAGAGTGTAGCGTGGAATTACCGAATGGAAGTTTGTGACTTTTATTCAAATTGCAAGAAATACATGGTTCGGAATTGGAAGCACATAATTTAAATTTCGAATTAATAAGATTGAAAATTTTTGAAGACGGGTGACCAAGACGGTGATGCCAGGAAGCTTGAGTCGGGGAGATGGCGAGTTGGGCGTGCGGAAGAGGAGGTGTCCAAATGTAGGTTCCATCAATTAACGGACCCTGAAGAAGGACCGCTCCCGTCTTGATTTCCTTAACATAAAAAGAGGTAGATAAGAATACGGCATATGCATGATTGTCAGTGCAAAACTGAGAAATAGATAGAAGATTTCGAGAAATAGCGGGTACAACTAAAACATTTGTAAATAATAGAGAATGAGAAGAAAAGGAGGATGAGAAGGAACCGGAATGGGTGATTTGGAGAGCAGACCCATCGCCTATGACGAGGTCATCGGGGCCGTCATAGGGTTGATGAAGAGACAGAGTATTTAGGTCGTTAGTAATGTGGTGCGTAGCTCCACTATCGACAGTCCATGAACGAGCCGGGATTGGAGTCGAGTGAGATGCGGTGTGGGCTTGTGGTTGAGTACCTCGAGGTTTACGGGTAGGGAATACGAAGGTTGGATATTTGGATTGAAGGTCAGGGCAATCGGAGGCAACATGTCCTACTGTATCGCAGTACTGACAACGGCCTTTAAAGGGCCTGGAATTGGCTGGTTGGGCAGGAGGGTTGGTGGTGGATTTCGTGGTATAGGTTGTGGTACGGTTGGTGTATGAGGAACGATTATTGGAGTTGTTATAGCGGTAGTTCGCTGCATTAGCAGACGGGGTAAAGGCTGCGGGTGGGGACTCATTTTTTAGACGAAGCTCGTGTTGGATGAGCTTTTCGTGGAGAGCCTCAAATGAGATCGGGCTATCTCGTGCTCGAACATGTTCAATCACAGAGCGATATTTGGCAAAATTAAGGCCACTAAGGACTTTAGCAGTGATGTCGTCAACATCCATTGGATGTTGGAGTTGGGCGAGGTCATCGGTACATGATTTTATGGCGGTCATGTAATCAGTGATAGACATGTCGTCAGTGTGGGAGATATGGTCAAGACGGTCTTTGATTTGGAGACGATGACCACGGGAAGAATTAGCAAAGGTTTTGGACAGAGTAGTCCAAGCATCGGCTGAGGTTTGGTCTCATTCCCTTTGCTAGGTATGCCATAGCCCATATGCACCAATGTTCATAATGTAGAAGGCACTTGGTAAGCGAACAAAAGTCACAAGGCTACATAGCCAACACTCGAATGATCAAAACTTGCGTGAAATATCTATGGGTTTCAGGTTTAAGTCTGATTTATAATTATAATAATCTCATTAGGGGGTTTTTAAGTTTATGCCTTTTAAACTTCGAGCATGTCAACCCTTAAAAAAAAAAGATGTGTGACTTGCTATACTTGGTAAAACTTACACGACCCAGATAACTAGGGATGTCAGCGGGGCAGGTACAAGTGGGTACCGCCCCGCACCCGCCCCAGTTGGGATGGAGATGGGTAGAGCTTTGGCGGGTGATGGGACGGGTGCGGAAATTGTACCGGCCATGGGTAATGGGGTGCATCTTACCCGCCTCATACCCTCCAATCATTAAAAAATAAATACGATTATGTCATTTTTATAAATCTTATTTAGTTATAATTAAGATATAATATTAATAATAACTATTTTATAAAGTTTTTTACTAACTTAAAACTAAAATTATAAAGATAAAT